>JAJIZJ010000015.1:0-47295 GCA_022606455.1 Callitettix versicolor | reverse complement strand
CATTTTCCCACTGTAGATGAATTAAATGTTTTACGTGACAAAGGAAGTCAGACACGATTACACGTTGAGTGCATGGCGGCAGAAAAGTTGCTTCCTTTGCCGCATTATCCGCTACAGTGTTCCCTAATATTCCACAGTGGCCAGGAATCCAGATAAATGATACTCTTGCACCTCGTAGTTCAAGTCTATGGACAGAGCACAGAATATCTTGAACCAGAGGGTTTACCGAATACATATCCCGGATTGCCTGGAGGGCACTTTTTGAATCAGAACAAACTACGTAATGCAAACTATCGAATTTAATAGTGTTCAAAGCCTTTAAGATGGCAAAGAGTTCGGCCGTAAAGACACTACAAATTGAGGGTAATCCATAATTATATGTTTCGTCCAGTGAGTAAAATGCACACCCAACATTGTTATTCATCTTAGAGCCATCTGTGAAAATAAATTTAGCAGATGGATATGAACTAGAAAGTCGAAAAAACTCACGTTGATACACAATGTTAGGTGTGTTGTCTTTCTGGTATGCACACAAGGAGAAATCAAATGTCGGCATATTGATTTTCCATGGAGGGACAAGACAAAAGGACCTTTCAAACATTGGGGGTAGTTCAATACGCAAGTCTTCAAAAACACGGGTTGTTCTAATGCCAACAGGGGCTGTAGCGTGCGGTCGGGATTCATATTGTTGGTGCAACTGATTATGGAAAACGATATTATAAGCAGGATGCCATGGTTTACATGATATATTAGATACGTAACTTAATTGTAACTGCTGTCTCCGACGAGAGAGTGATGGTTCGCCAGCATCGGCGAGAATACTCACGACGGGACTTGAACGGAAAGCACCAGAAACAAGGCGGATTGCCGAGTTATGGACGGGATCTAGTTTCTTTAAAATCGATGGTCTAGCAGATGAATAAACAATGCTGCCATAATCAATTCGCGAACGAATTACGGCACGGTAAAACATCAGCATACAGGTCCTATCAGCACCCCATCGAGACCCACTAAGAACCCTCAACATATCCAGGATTTTATTACATCTTAATTTTAAATCACGCACGTGAGGGCTCCACGAGAGTTTTTCGTCGAGTATTAGACCCAAGAATCGAACGGATGGAGAAGTCCGAAGCTGTATACCATCAAGATATAACGACGGAGCCTGGATCTGTCTACGGCGACTGAAAGCAATACACTGAGTTTTAGCAGCGGAGAATTTAAAGCCAGTAGTTCTCGTCCAGGTCTGCAACCTATTTATTACCAGCTGAAGGGTTCTTTCAGCTGTTGCCATGTTTCTGGTGCTTACGTAAATAGCAAAATCGTCTACAAAGAGAGAACATCTGACAGGGGACCGTACGTTAGACGTTATGCTATTGATTGCAATAGCAAACAGAGTAACACTAAGTACACTCCCTGTGGAACACCATTCTCTAAGTAGAAACGATCTGATAGCGTACTACCAAGACGCACCCTAAAATACCTATTACTGAGGAAGTTTTTGATAAAATGCAGAATCCTGCCCTGTATACCCCATGATTTTAATGTGTTCAAAATTCCCTTCTCCAAGCCATATCGTATGCCTTCTCTAGGTCGAAAAAACAGCTACTAGTGTTTGACGCAAGAAGAACGCATTTTGTATCGCAGATTCCAAAGATACTAATTGATCCACAGAACATCGTCCTTGCCTAAAGCCGCACTGGTCTTTGCAAAGTAAATTGTTGGTTTCCAAATAACAAACAAGGCGACGATTTACCATTTTTTCTACCAGCTTGCAAAGAACGCTAGTAAGAGAAATCGGACGATAGCTACTTGCATCAGTTTTATCTTTACCTGGCTTAAGAATAGGAATTACTATTGCTTCCAACCAACTGTCAGGGAAAGTATGTTCATCGAATATACGATTGTATATCTCGAGGAGGGCAAGCCTACCTGACGTTGGAAGGTTTTTGATCATGGAATATACGAGGTTGTCAGGACCGGGAGCTGTGTCCTTCGTTGAAGACAGTGCAGATTCCAGCTCATGCAGAGTAAACAGCCTATTAAGAGGAGAGTCGTCAGAAATACCGATGGTGAACGGCAATGGTTCCACTGCACTTTTGTATTTACGAAAAGCAGCGTTATACGCCGTAGAACAGGAATAACTAGAAAAGGATGATCCTAATAAATTTACAATATCGGAACACTGAGAAACTAACTCTCCATTCGGCCGTTTAAGACCCATCAACTCCGTGGATGGAACACGGCCAGATATAGAGCGCAGTTTCTTCCAGACGACAGATGTTGGTGTTGTTCTGCATATTGTTCCGACATATTGCGACCAAGATTCCTTTCTACTTTGTCTAAAAATTCTTCGAGCTTTAGCTCGAAGGATTTTGTAACGCTCAAGATTTTCATCTGTCGGGCTTTTGTTGAATATCCGTAGTGCTTTTCGGCGTAAACGCAAAGCCTCCTTACAGTCCTCGTTCCACCAAGGAACAGATGGACGATGTGGGTATGCGGATGTTTTAGGAATAACATCCTCGGCTACATTTAAAATCGTATTGGTGAATTTCTTAACCACTGCGTTAATGCAGTTCATTTCAATGTCTGGTGATACAAATCTTTTGCAAATTCTTCCCAATTTGCCTTTTAAGGATCCAACGCGGCAGGCGTCGTTGCACATGAGCGAAAGTACAAAATGAAATATTAATGGGATTATGATCACTGCCATACAGATCTGGTAACACCGACCATTCAAACTTTGTTGCCAAAACTGGACTACAAAATGACAAATCGACAACTGTCCATCCGCCAGTAGATGCTGATAAGTGAGTCGGGGAACCGTCATTTAGAAGACACAAATCTAAGTTTGACCGTATTCCTTCGATTCGTAATCCCTTTGGGTTACAGGATAAGGAACCCCATGAAGTATGGTGAGCGTTAAAATCACCTGTCAATAAAATCGGTTGTGGCAACTGAGATATTAAATCATATACTTCATGATGTTGGAAATTGTAACTAGGCGGCAAGTAAAGGCAACAGACGGTAACTTTGAATGGAACGGTAACCTGAACGGCAACAGCTTGTAAAGGAGTTATTATATTGACAGATATGGACTGGACAGAGTTGTGAACCAATATGGCTACACCACCTCTGGCTCTTTCCTCAGTGACGAAATCTGCTCTGAAAATAGAATAACCCCTAAAATTGAAGGTGTGGGATTCATGCAAGTGCGTCTCTTGGAGGCACATTATTAGAGGAGATGAATCTCGCACAAGAACTTTGAGATCTTCAATATGGCTTATCCCATTAATATTCCACTGTATCACATTGTTCTTAATGGAAAATTCAGACATTGAAATATACGAAATTAATATAGCAGCGGATTCCCTTCGTTTTGGTCACATATTAATTCAGATTTATCGGAGTCTATTAACATCAAATCACTAGTGTGATTTATGTCGGACTTACTGTGATTGATGTCCGACTCTGTAGAAATAGTAGTTTTGGAAGGAGGCACCTTCGAAGCAACTCCTTCCTTTGATTTTTTCCTTCTTTGTTAGTATTTTTCTTTTTTGACACAACTACTGGTGGGTATGTGTTTGATTTTTAAGAAAATGGGCTAGTCCAGAAGGAACGTTTTTAGACGAAGACTTTAACACTTGCGACTTTGTTCTTACGCCTAGATTGGAAGAAGATGGATTTGCTTCCAGAATTACAGGCCTTGGATTCTTTGTCACAAGGGTTTTACTAGCGACTTTCGAAAGGTGAGTATCCTTTCCTTTTGAAGACACTTGAGAGGAAGACATTTCAGACGATTTAGACAGCGAATCGGGAATGGAACCCGCAGAAATCAGAGTTAGCAATTGAGCTACCTGTTCCGATAATGCTTTTACCGTTTTAGTTAGCTCTTCGCAATTAGCACACGATGTAGAGGTAGAGCAGCAGCAAAACGATTTACCTTCAATTATTGATTTTGAGCTTTTGAAAACCTTCCTTGCTTCTGAAAAAGATATCTTGTCCTTGGCCATGATAGAAAGAATGGCTTTCTCGTCCTTAAACTTGGGGCAGTCAAAGGAACGAGCGGGATGGTCTCCACCACAATTCGAACACTTTGGAACATTTTTGCATTGCTCACTATCATGACCATTACCACTACAATTACCGCATACCTGATCCTTCTGGCATGTGGAGCTCACGTGTCCAAAACCCTGGCATTTAAAACACCGTCTCGGGTTTGGAACGTATGGCCTTACCGAAAGGCGCTGGTACCCGGCATAGATGTGGTCCGGTACGGTAGGTTTACCAAAAGTCAAAATCAAAGAGGCAGTAGCTACTTTTTGCCCCTTCTCGTTACGAAAAATACGGCACACGTCTACAACTGATTGCTTTGCCAACTCTTGTTTAATCTCCTCTAGTTCAACATGGAGGAGATCTCTGCAAGTCACCACTCCTTTAGCAGAATTTAATGTTCTGTGGGGTTCCACAGAAACCTTGACGCTATCAAAAATGATGTCATATTTAACAGCGATAGGCTCTGCTTATCGCTATTAGTCTGAACCAGTAAGGTCCCGTTCTGCAGCTTTTTAATTGAAGCTACGGGACCTGCTCTTCCAACAATTGCCTTATTAATCAAAAAGGGCGATACTTTAAGTAAGTCCGCCCTTCCATCGAGTTCTTAAAAATTAAGTATCTAGGAGATGGTAACTGAAGTGTTTCAGTACTCATCTCCTTGCCTCCCACATTTTCATCCTTCTCCACTAAACCAACAGACCCGTTTGACAAAGTCGAACGAGGCCTCTTTAACGGAACTTTGGCGATTTTGTTTGTGATTTCCATAGTTTGTTTTACCGAGCGATTCATGAACGAAGATGTTTCGAACAACTGGCACAGGGTGCACCCAGACGACCACCAGCAGCCCAGGATACTCGAACTAAAGCGAGAACCCCCAAAAAAAAAAAAAAAAAAAAAAAAAAAAAAAAAAAAAAATTGGGGGGGACCTCCAGATATCCTGGAGCCGAAACACATGTCTGTCAGCACTCCAGAATATTTTAGGAATGGGTTCCGGTACAACGTTACGGTTCCCCAAACCCAAGTACTACTGGCAGCCGGCCTCTATGAACTCACAGAATGCAACCACTTGTTTCGATAGACTCAGTTATGGGCTCCGACACCCATAACTCAACATTCATGTGCTTGCCAGACGCCTATAGGCTGCTCGATCCCAGAACTTATCCCATCAGAGGTCCTCGGCAGTGCTAGGCACACATCAGGTTCCACCTACTTGGCCCCGCCAAAGGAAACCAAGCAGCATCGCCACTCCCAGACGTAACGGAACAAGTACAGCAAATCCCTAAATGTATGTGTGTTTGTAAGGTGTTTAAATCGTAAGTGTAGTGCTGTAAGTGTTAAGTGTGTGTTAGACTCGGGTGCCGCGAGGTTCGTCTAGGTCCTCTCACTAGATGCAGCTAGTCTGCACCCCCCTGCGGGTCTGTAAGTGTTTGTGTGAGAGAGTGTGTTTGTGGGTGTTGTGTGTTGTGTGTATGTGGAGTAAATGAGTGAGAGTAGAATGAGCTAGAGGTATGGTGGGGTCGCTAAGCCCATCAGCTGCTCACGTCAGCTGCCTCCGCCGGCAGATCTGGTAACACCGACCATTCAAACTTTGTTGCCAAAACTGGACTACAAAATGTCAAATCGACAACTGTCCATCCGCCAGTAGATGCTGATAAATGAGTTGGAGAACCGTCATTTAGAAGGCACAAATCTAAGTTTGACCGTAGTCCTTCAATTCGTATTCCCTTGAGTTACAGGATAAGGAACCCCATGAAGTATGGTGAGCGTTAAAATCACCTGTCAATAAAATCGGTTGTGGCAACTGAGATATTAAATCATATACTTCATGATGTTGGAAATTGTAACTAGGCGGCAAGTAAAGGCAACAGACGGTAACTTTGAATGGAACGGTAATCTGAACGGCAACAGCTTGTAAAGGAGTTATTATATTGACAGACATGGACTGGACAGAGTTGTGAACCAATATGGCTACGCCACCTCTGGCTCTTTCCTCAGTGACGAAATCTGTTCTGAAAATAGAATAACCCCTAAAATTGAAGGTGTGGGATTCATGCAAGTGCGTCTCTTGGAGGCACATTATTAGAGGAGATGAATCTCGCACAAGAACTTTGAGATCTTCCATGTGACTTCTTATCCCATTAATATTCCACTGTATCACATTGCTATTAATTGGAAATGCAGACATTGAAATAAAATAAATTAATATAGCAGCGGGTTCTGTTCGTTTTTATCATTTACTACTTTTGATTTATCAGAGTCTACCGACATCGAATCACTACTGTGATCAACAGACACAGAGTCACAACTGTGACTAATGTCAGACTCTGATGATTTTTTGGTTTTGTTTGCAAGAGGTTTGGTAGTGGAACCTCCTTTAGAAGTTTTTTCCGTTTTCTTTACAGGTTTGTTTACTGTGGCAGAATTTTTATTTTTAGGTCCAACTGTCGGTGGACAAGTGTTTGATTTTTTTTTAAGAAATACTCTAGACCCGGAGTGGTTTTCTTATCAACGGGCGACGGGAGGTTTCTTAGTACTTGCGACGTTGTCATTAGAGGCTTCGTCACTGGAGATTTAGACTCTTTACATGAACTAGACCCAGAAGTAACTTTAGTAGGAGAAATCAATGAAGGACCTTTCTTAGCAACAGGAACCGAAATAGGTGTGACATTGGAGGATAACAGACTTAACAATTGAGCTACTTTGATCCGTCAAAACTTTGACAGTTTTGGTTAGCTCATCACAATTCATACAAGATGATATTTTTGGATTAGATGTGACAGCTGCAAAAGATTTTCCATTGAGAACAGACATAGAGCTTTTGTGAACTCTCTTGGCTTCAGAGAAAGAAATCTTATCTTTGGCCATTATCGATAAAATTGACTTTTCTTCTTGAAACTTGGGGCAGTTTGGAGATCGGGCAGGATGCTCACCTCCACAGTTCACACAATGTGGGAAAAAACCTTTATTTTTAAAATAGTACTGAAACCTTAACTGACACGGTTGTTAGGTCTACCATGGTAATGCGTGAAAAATACTTCATAGTTTTTAAAAGAATACTCCATAAGCTAACTAACATGGTTGTTATGCCTAACACGGTGATCCATTAAAAACCTTTATTAATTTTTTTTTTTTTTTTTTAAATAGTACTTATAACCTAACTGACACGGTTGTTGGGCCTAATAAGGTGATGCATGAAAAAACCGTTATATTTTTTTTTAAAGAGTAACTTAACTAACACGGTTGTTAGGTCTAACACAGTGATGCGTGAAAAACCTTTATATTTTTTTAAGAATACGACATATCCTGACACGGTTGTTGGGCCTACACGATGATGTGTGAAAAACCTTTATATTTTTTTTTAGAATTCTACATATCCTAACTGACACGGTTGTTAGGCCTAACACGGTGATGCGTGAAAAACCTTTATATTTTTTAAAGAATACTAGGCTACATATCCTAACTGACACGGTGGTGCGTAAAAAACCTTTATATTTTTTTAAAGAATACCACATATCTTAACTGACATGGTTTTTGGGCCTATTATGGCGATGTGTGAAATAACCGTTATTTTTTTTAAAGAGTACTTCAAACCTTAACTGACACGGTTGTTAAGTCTAACATGGTGATGCGTGAAAAAAACGTTATTTTTTTTTTTTAAAGAGTACTCCAAACCTTAACTGACACGTTTGTTAGGCCATGGTGATGCGTGAAAAATCTTTATATTTTTTTTAAAGAATACTGCATAAGTTAACTAACATGGTTGTTAAGCCTAACGCGGTGATGCATTAAAAAACACCTTTATTTATTTTTTAAAAATAGTACTCCAGAACCTAACTGACACGGTTGTTGGGTCTAATACGGTGATGCAGGAAAAAGCCTTAATTTTTTTTTAAAGAGTACTCCATAACTTAACTAACACGGTGGTGCGTTAAAAACCTTTATTTTAAAAAGAAATACACCATAACCTAACTGACACGGTTGTTGGTCCTAACACGGTGATGCGTGATCTTTAATGTATATTACGATTGCGGGCAAAGCCGTGGCGGTTAACAGGTAATCATATTATATTTCTGAAAGTTTGTTTTTGTTTATTTGTTTGTTATTCAATCACACTGTAACTACTGGACCAATTGAGATTAAATTTGGTATGAACACGGTTTAGGTACCTGAGATAAACACAATATTATTCCAGTTTAATTGAATAATAGTGATTTTTAATAATACTGTATTTTATTAAAATATGACAGGACCCTGTTTTAGAGTATCGAGTAGCAAAATGTATATTTCTTGGCCGAAAACCATAAATCGTATAATATTGTAAATAGAAATATATTAAAATGAAATGATCTATTCTGATTTTGAAAATCGACTATAAATTTTATAGCCTACATTATAATTGCAGGCAAAGCCGCAACGGGTAACAGCTAGTATATATATTATAACAGCCAATGGATTAGTATATTTAAGGTCAGTATGTCTATAGTTTTCTGGTTTTTAACCAGGACACTATTAATATAAACACAGTTGTGTGTTAATGTAATGTATTCTGTATGTTTTTGTGTCATTTATTTTACAAACCTCACGAGAAGCAATACATGTGTCTAACCTGTGTTTGAATTGTTTGAAATCTGATGATGTACCACCACCATCAACCAAACTTGTAACAGACTTTGTAATAAGGATTAATAGACATATTAAACATAAGTATACTAAAACAGGCTATATTATATCCCTGATTTCAATCATGATGAAATATAGGTAAATATTAAATATTATGTGAAAGTTTACTTTAACGCAAGCAGTGTGCAGAGTTGTTTCTCCTTTATAATTTCTCTTTTCTTTTTCAGACTTTTGTTTCTTTTTTAGTTCTGCACTTTTTTTCTGAATTGTTTTCTGTTTCTTTCGTAAATGATTCATGTCACTAGATGAAATTCGTGATGTTACTTCAGTCCAAAAAACTTTTCTTGTAACTGATGACTGTTTTTTCATGTGTAAATCAGATTTTTCCGTATTACCAGAGGGTTTTGGACTCTGAGCATCTGGGTTATAATATCTTGTGCAAAATCTTGCCAAATCTGTTACCTTCAGATTCAGAGTTACTATAGTATTTGTTTTTGAATTCCCTCCTACTTTTGTTTCTTTACTATTTTCTTCATCCACAGAAGTTACTGTAATCTCTTTTTTCCCCATAGGTCTTAATTTATCTTCCATATTATTTTCTTTGTTTTGTTCTTTTGTATCATTATCTTTTTCCAAGTTGATATCTTTTTCCATACTGTCTATTTTTGAATCTTCTTGTATATTACCTTTAGAAGTATTTGTTTTTGAATTCCCTCCTACTTTTGTTTCTTTACTATTTTCTTCTCGTATGATCCACAGTCTTGTTGCTGGCAGAAATGTTTGAGTTTTTGGCGAAACCAATTTTCAAGTTACCTCAAAAATTTTAACCTAATGGTGAATACACTTGGATATAGGAGGATTGCTATTTCATTGAATTTGTACACCCTGATAAACACGCTTACGTAATAGTAACTCTGGTAACCTTCAGGACTAGTGTTAAATACAAAAACAATGTTTTGTTTAAAAATAATTTATTAAGTTAAATTTTGTTAAATTTTTAGTCAGACTAATATTTTGATTTGAGATCACCTTAAATTTGCTTCCTGTAAAACACATATTAGAAATTTTCCCTTTCTCAGTAGTAACCAGTAATTCTGATATAACTTTACAAAATAAATGTGCAGACCACTGTTTTTAGAAACGAGCTCTTGTACATTGTTTGTTTCTCTGCAGTGTACTCACTTCTACTTTTATCTAGGCCCTATGTCTACAACTTGCAGAGGGTAGTCCTTAACATTTTTTGAAATTGTTCTTTATTTTAAGTAATAAAATTTGTGTGTGTTTTAAAATAGAATACATTAATGCTACAGCAGTTTCAAAAATATTGAAATACAGTATAAGAAAAAGCTTAAAACAGTTCTTAACACTTTGGCTAAAAATTGGCAACATTCTTCTCTTTTGTCCATATCTTGTTCATTGTTGTTGGTTTTTTTTAAATTAAAGTAAGTAGTAACTTCTCATAAATTAGCTACAATTTATATTTATAAATGTTGCTATAAATAATTAATCAGGCAAAATTTATGTTTCAGTAAAAAAACACCAGAGCGTCCCATACAAATTTCAACTTGTCGGCATACGTTTTGTTACAACTGTGTTTCGCGTATCCATAACTGTCCAAAATGTGGAGCTCAGTATATTAAAAAGGACTTGAAATTTTTTCCCCTTCTAACGGACTATACTACTCTTTCTAAAAAAATAGAACAAATTTTTCAACAGTAAGTTATTTAAGAATAGAGTGAAAACTTAACAATTATAAATTTTTAGTTTGCTTAAGCGTAATATATTTTTTTTAAAGTTATAGAAACCAATATTTATAACATATTTAAATTCAAAATTGGAAATTAATTCCAAAATATTATTGTTTTAAAAAGATTGACTTATTAAATTTCAGTGTAGCAAGTTTTACAATTACCTAGGCCTATTTAAAAAGTGTCCCCAACTGGCACTGGAAAATGTTAATAAAAAAATATTATCCTTCAATGTTGGTCATTTAGACAACTCATAAACGTGGCATACACCAAGTGTTAATTTATTTTTGTATAACTCGTGCACACACACAAACAAAAAATAGTTTGTAAAAAATGTATTCTTTTTTGTAAAAAATATTTTGTTTTATCCTGTGTTTTACCTCTCATTTTTTAAATAAGAATTAATGTATAGTGCCTTTTTTTCTACATTCAAATGTACTGTATCAAAAAAGCCACATTTCATGTTACAATTTTAAGATAGTTAAAATTTAATAATAAAACACATTTAAAACAGTTCCTGATTTTGTGGCTGAAAATTTGTGAGCATCAGTGCCATATTATTCGGGGGAATATTTATAATCAAGTATTTCAAATATCTCAAAAGATGATGTTATCTAATGTTTGTTATGTGAAAAAGTTAGAAATTTTGATATAATTAAAATTTTCGGAGAAATAACTAGTTAAATTGTTTCACTTTTGAAACATTAAACTACAATGCATTTTCATATGTTACAAATCTTTAATGTTATTGTTGCATGAATACCAAATTTAATAAATTTTTTCAATGATAATTTTGTTTGTTTCAAATGTTTCTTTTCTTTTTAGTATACTGAAGATAAAGGTAATATACAAGAAGATTCAAAAATAGACAGTATGGAAAAAGATATCAACTTGGAAAAAGATAATGATACAAAAGAACAAAACAAAGAAAATAATATGGAAGATAAATTAAGACCTATGGGGAAAAAAGAGATTACAGTAACTTCTGTGGATGAAGAAAATAGTAAAGAAACAAAAGTAGGAGGGAATTCAAAACAAATACTTCTAAAGGTAATATACAAGAAGATTCAAAAATAGACAGTATGGAAAAAGATATCAACTTGGAAAAAGATAATGATACAAAAGAACAAAACAAAGAAAATAATATGGAAGATAAATTAAGACCTATGGGGAAAAAAGATTACAGTAACTTCTGTGGATGAAGAAAATAGTAAAGAAACAAAAGTAGGAGGGAATTCAAAAACAAATACTATAGTAACTCTGAATCTGAAGGTAACAGATTTGGCAAGATTTTGCACAAGATATTATAACCCAGATGCTCAGAGTCCAAAACCCTCTGGTAATACGGAAAAATCTGATTTACACATGAAAAACAGTCATCAGTTACAAGAAAAGTTTTTGGACTGAAGTAACATCACGAATTTCATCTAGTGACATGAATCATTTACGAAAGAAACAGAAAACAATTCAGAAAAAAAGTGCAGAACTAAAAAAGAAACAAAAGTCTGAAAAAGAAAAGAGAAATTATAAAGGAGAAACAACTCTGCACACTGCTTGCGTTAAAGTAAACTTTCACATAATATTTAATATTTACCTATATTTCATCATGATTGAAATCAGGGATATAATATAGCCTGTTTTAGTATACTTATGTTTAATATGTCTATTAATCCTTATTACAAAGTCTGTTACAAGTTTGGTTGATGGTGGTGGTACATCATCAGATTTCAAACAATTCAAACACAGGTTAGACACATGTATTGCTTCTCGTGAGGTTTGTAAAATAAATGACACAAAAACATACAGAATACATTACATTAACACACAACTGTGTTTATATTAATAGTGTCCTGGTTAAAAACCAGAAAACTATAGACATACTGACCTTAAATATACTAATCCATTGGCTGTTATAATATATATACTAGCTGTTACCCGTTGCGGCTTTGCCTGCAATTATAATGTAGGCTATAAAATTTATAGTCGATTTTCAAAATCAGAATAGATCATTTCATTTTAATATATTTCTATTTACAATATTATACGATTTATGGTTTTCGGCCAAGAAATATACATTTTGCTACTCGATACTCTAAAACAGGGTCCTGTCATATTTTAATAAAATACAGTATTATTAAAAAATCACTATTATTCAATTAAACTGGAATAATATTGTGTTTATCTCAGGTACCTAAACCGTGTTCATACCAAATTTAATCTCAATTGGTCCAGTAGTTACAGTGTGATTGAATAACAAACAAATAAACAAAAACAAACTTTCAGAAATATAATATGATTACCTGTTAACCGCCACGGCTTTGCCCGCAATCGTAATATACATTAAAGATCACGCATCACCGTGTTAGGACCAACAACCGTGTCAGTTAGGTTATGGTGTATTTCTTTTTTAAAATAAAGGTTTTTTTAACGCACCACCGTGTTAGTTAAGTTATGGAGTACTCTTTAAAAAAAATTAAGGCTTTTTTCCTGCATCACCGTATTAGACCCAACAACCGTGTCAGTTAGGTTCTGGAGTACTATTTTTTAAAAAATAAATAAAGGTGTTTTTTAATGCATCACCGCGTTAGGCTTAACAACCATGTTAGTTAACTTATGCAGTATTCTTTAAAAAAAATATAAAGATTTTTCACGCATCACCATGGCCTAACAAACGTGTCAGTTAAGGTTTGGAGTACTCTTTAAAAAAAAATAACGGTTTTTTTCACGCATCACCATGTTAGACTTAACAACCGTGTCAGTTAAGGTTTGAAGTACTCTTTAAAAAAAATAACGGTTATTTCACACATCGCCATAATAGGCCCAAAAACCATGTCAGTTAAGATATGTGGTATTCTTTAAAAAAATATAAAGGTTTTTTTACGCACCACCGTGTCAGTTAGGATATGTAGCCTAGTATTCTTTAAAAAAATATAAAGGTTTTTTCACGCATCACCGTGTTAGGCCTAACAACCGTGTCAGTTAGGATATGTAGAATTCTTAAAAAAAATATAAAGGTTTTTTCACACATCATCGTGTAGGCCCAACAACCGTGTCAGGATATGTCGTATTCTTAAAAAAAATATAAAGGTTTTTTCACGCATCACTGTGTTAGACCTAACAACCGTGTTAGTTAAGTTACTCTTTAAAAAAATATAACGGTTTTTTCATGCATGCATCACCTTATTAGGCCCAACAACCGTGTCAGTTAGGTTATAAGTACTATTTAAAAAAAATTAATAAAGGTTTTTTTAATGGATCACCGTGTTAGGCATAACAACCATGTTAGTTAGCTTATGGAGTATTCTTTTAAAAAACTATGAAGTATTTTTCACGCATTACCATGGTAGACCTAACAACCGTGTCAGTTAAGGTTTCAGTACTATTTTTAAAAAATAAAGGTTTTTTCACACATTACCGTGATAGGCCCAACAACCGTGTCAGTTAGGATATGTAGTATTCTTTAAAAAAAATATAAAAGGTTTTTCACGCATCACCGTGTTAGGCCTAACAGCCGTGTCAATTAGGTTATATAACATTCTTTAAAAAGTAAAGGTTTTTTTTACTCATCACCGTGATAGGCCTAACAATCGTATCAGTTAGGATATGTAGTATTCTTTAAAAAAATATAAATGTTTTTCACACATCACCGTGATAGGCTCAACATCCGTATCAGTTATGTTATGTAGTATTCTTGAAAACATTATACTGGTTTTTTCACGCATCACCGTGTTAGGCCTAACAACCATGTCTGTTAGGATATGTAGTATTCTTTAAAAAAATATAAAGTTTTTTCACACATCACAGTGTTAGGCCTAACAACCGTGTCAATTAGGTTATGTAGTATTCTAAAAAAAATAAAGGTTTTTTTCACCATCACCATGATAGGCCCAACAACCGTGTCAGTTGGGATATGTAGTAGTCTTTAAAAAAATATAAAGGTTTTTTCACGCATCACCGTGTTAGGCCTAACAACCATGTCAGTTAAGATATGTAGTATTCTTTAAAAAAATATAAAGGTTTTTCACACATCACAGTGTTAGGCCTAACAACCGTGTCAATTAGGTTATGTAGTATTCTAAAAAAAATAAAGGTTTTTTTCACCATCACCATGATAGGCCCAACAATCGTGTCAGTTTGGATATGTAGTAGTCTTTAAAAAAATATAAAGGTTTTTTCACGCATCACCGTGATAGCCTAACAACCATGTCAGTTAGGATATGTAGTATTCTTTAAAAAAATGTAAAGGTTTTTCACGCATCACCGTTTTAGGCCTAACAACCGTGTCAGGATATATAGTAGGCTATTTAAAAAAAAAATATAAAGGTTTTTTCATGAATCACCTTGTTAGGCCTAACAACCATGTCAGTTTGGTTATGCAGAATTCTTTTAAAAAATTGGTTTCTTATCACCCAAAACCCGTGTTAGTCGTATTTTTATTGTTTTACCGATTTACAACACGTTACTGATTTTCGCCGGGTACCAATTTTCAGGTTATGTTGGTCACTTTTATTTTAGATTTTATCGTACTTCTCGTGCTTCATTATTTTGGATTCTTGTATTGGGCACATAATAAAGCATTTTAGTAACAAAAATATCGAAAAATGTAGGTTATGCTACACTGCATATTTACTATTTTTTCATGTAATGTAATTACACAAATATATATACTACCTTACAATTGGCACTCTGTGTAGGGATTTTTTTACATTTAATATTGAAAATTCAACACAAAGTAACAAATTAAAATCAGTTTTGAAAAAAATTTTAACTAAAATATTGAAAATGTTACATTAAAAACAATAATTTTGCAATAAATAAAACACAGATTATGATTATTGAAATAGGATTGAATCTATGTTCATTTCAGGTACCTAAATCACATGTCCAGTAAATAACTACAATTAACACATGACACAAAACTAAAAACTGATAATTATTTTGGGCTGGGTAAGTAGTATAATGACGTTTTGTAAAACGGGAATAGGCCTATATGTATCTCTGATACTTAAACCATATTCGTACCAAATTTCATTTCAATTGGTCAAGTGGTTATAGCGTGATTGAATAACAAACAAACAAACACACAAACTTTCAGAAATATAATATGAATTAGATTAGATATATATATATATATATATATATATATATATATATATATATATATATATATATATATATACTAGTTGTTACCCGTTGCGGCTTTGCCTGCAATTATAATGTAAGCAATAAAATTTATAGTCAATTTTCAAAATCAGAATAGGTCTGTTCATTTTAATATATTGCTATATACAATATTATATGATTTATGGTTTTCGGCAAAGACATATAAATTTTTGCTACTCGATACGCTAAAACAGGGTCATGTCATATTTTAATAAAATACAGTATTATTAAAGAGTCATTATTATACAATTAAACTGGAAAAGTATTGTGTTTATCTCAGATACCTAAAACGTGTTCACACCAAATGTAATCTCATTTGGTCCAGTAGTTAAAGTGTATTTGAATAACAAACAAATAAACAAAAACAAACTTTCAGAAATATAATATGATTAGCTGTTACCCGACACGGCTTTGCCTGCAATCATAATATACATTAAAGATCATGCATTACCGTGTTAGGACCAACAACCGTGTTAGTTAAGTTTTGGAGTACTCTTTAAAAAAAATTAAGGTTTTTTTCCTGCATCACCGTTTAACCCAACAACCGTGTCAGTTAGGTTTGGAGTACTCTTTTTAAAAAAATAAATAAAGGTTTTTTTAATCCTTCACCGTGTTAGGCCTAACAACCATATTAGTTTGCTAATGGAGTATTCTGTAAAAAAATATAAAGATTTTTCACGCATCTCTATGTTAGGCCTAACAACCGTGTCAGGATATGTAGCCTAGTATTTTTAAAAAATATATAAAGGTTTTTTGACGCATCACCGTGATAGGTCCAACAACCGTGTCAGGATATGTAGTACTCTTTAAAAAAATATAAAGGTTTTTTCACGCATCACCGTGTTAGTTAAGTTATGGAGTACTCTTTAAAAAAAATATAAAGTTTTTTCCATGCATAACCGTATTAGGCCCAACAACCGTGTCAGTTAGGTTATGGAGTACTTTTTTGAAAAAATAAATAAAAGTTCTTTTAATGCATCACCGTGTTAGGCCTAACAACTATGTTAGTTAGCTTATGGAGTATTCTTTAAAAAAATATAAAGATTTATCACGCATCACTATGTTAGGCCTGACAACCGTGTCAGTTAAGGTTTGGATACTCTTTAAAAAAATAAAGGTTTTTTTCACACATCACAATGATAGGCCCAACAATCATATCAGTTAGGATATGTAGTATTCTTTAAAAAAAATATAAAGGTTTTTTTACGCATCACCGTGTTTGGCCTAACAACCGTGACAGTTAGGATATGTAGCCAAATAATGTTTAAAAAAATATAAAGGTTTTTTCACGCATCACCCTGTTAGGCCTAAAAACCGTGTCACTTAGGTTATGCACTATTCTTTTAAAAAATGGGTTTCCTATCATCCAAACCCGTGTTAGACGTATTTTTATTATTTTACTGATCTGTAGATCAGTAAAACAATAAAAATACGTCTAAAATCAGTACAACACGGTACCGATTTTCGCCGGTAGCAATTTTGAGGTTATGTTGGTCACTTTTATTTTCGATTTTTATCGTACTTCTCCTGTTTTCATATTTTGGATTTTTGCTTTTGGGCACATAATAAAGCATTTTAGTAAGAAAAATATCGAAAACTCCAATAGTTGCTGCACTGCATATTTACCATTTTTTCATATAATGTAATTACACAAATATATATACTACCTTACAATTCTTTGTATCCTAATAAAATTGTATATAATATATATATATATATATATTCTGCACTCTGCTTTAAAAACATTGAATAGTCTTAAATGAAAAATACCAGATTGTGATTATTAGATGAAAATGTAACATTAAAAACAATAATTTTTCAATAAATAAAACATAGATTAAAATTTGTAAAATGGGATTAGATCTATGTCCATCTCAGGTGCCTAAATCTCATGTTCAGTAAACAGTAATTAAACCTAACTATAGTTAACAGATGTTACAAAACTAAAAACTGATAATTATTTTGGGCTGGGTAAGTAGTATAATGATGTTTTGTAAAACGGGAATAGGCCTATATGTATCTCTGATACTTAAACCATATACGTACCAAATTTCATCTCAATTGGTCCAGCGGTTAAAGCGTGATTGAATAACAAACAAACAAACAAACACACAAACTTTCAGAAATATAATATGAATTTGATATATATATATGTTATCCAGTAGTTCAATATATATTTATAAGGTTAAATAAAGTTTATATTTTTAAATGTTATTTTTTTAAATATATTTATAGATAATATATAGTTCTTACATGTGATTAAAAATGTGTTAATAGAATTTTATTTTAGGATTGAAATCAACACTTTTACTGCCACAAGAATTAAAAATTATAACTTTTTTCTTAAAAAAGAATTAGCCAGTCAATTCTTACAATAATATTATGAAAAATAAGACAATAATTTTTTACAAATTTATTTCAGGCCTCTTAATTCTAATGCAATTTTTTAATTATAACCGGGTTACAGTAGAGTTCCCTAATCCTACCTAATCCAGGCGCCCCCGCAGGAGGGGTGCAGACTAGTGCACCTATTGAGAGGATTTAGATGCCCCTTGTGATACTTGAGTCTAAAATACTCTTACAACACTACACTTATGACTTTAACATTTTACACTCACACTTACATTTATGGAGGCAATAATAGTGTCAATGTGCTTTTCGCCTGAAAAAAAAATCAGGCACGGCCGGATCGAATTAGCGGGAACGTTGGATTACACGGAAAACCATTAAAAAAACGTTTAAAAGTATTGAATTGAATTTATTACTTTAAAAAACTTAATTACATGTATTATTACTAAATGTATTGTAGTAAAACATAAAACGACTCACAGAATCTCACTACAGTAATAAAGAGCAGTACATCGAATCATCAAACAACAGAAAATCTTTGTAATTGTTTTTGTTTACCAACTGTTAGATCGTTTTCTTGCCACTACATCTCGCATGAAACAATCGCCCTTTACCTTTTAGAAGCCATCACAACACCTTTTAGAGAACAATGAATAAAAAAAAATATGTGAAATGTTATGAAACACACAAGCAGAATGCATTCTAAACGTCAACTCTTCCACAAATCTGAAATGATACTATGAGACAGAAATGAACGAACAGAGCAGTTATAAAGGTGGACGAACCCCCTGTTTCTTTTGGAAAGAATGTAGGTCATTGGCTGGGTATGTAAATAACACGTATGTGTAAAGATCTTACTTTCTTACACATCTTTTAAATTGCTTAAATATTGTTCTTTGAGGCTAGCTCAGATTAAACGGAAGGTCGGATAAGCGGGACTTTACTGTATATTGTTATTTGTAAGAAAATAAACAAAATGGCAAGTAAGGAAGAAGTATTTGCTGTTTTATATTATGGTGATTGTAACTACAGTCTGACCTCTAGGCAACGCAATTGGTGGTTAAAAAAAAATATATATATATATATATATATATATATATATATATATATATATAATATATATATATATATATATATATATATATATATATATATATATATATATATATATATATATATATATATATATATATAATAATATATATATAAGAGACATAGATTCAAAACTATTTCCCAAGTTATATACAAAATTTTTATTCATTTTTGACCTGTAAAAAGCGCTATCAGTGGGATTTGGAAGTATTAAGAGGGTAAAATCACTATATAGAAATTTTCTTTTCTACTACTACTACTAGTAACTGATACCTTGGCCAAATTTTCTTTGCAAGAGTATTTAGGTAGTAAAATCTGCACTACTAGTCATGCTGAAGGCATAAATGAGCAAAGCTACACACTTGTTCATCAGACATTGTCCAAGTGAACTGGAGATAATTAAAAAATAATAAAACATGTACAAAAGAATAAATAAACGATATTAGAATTATGAAAATTATTTATTTTATTAAAGTAAAATATATTACAGTAGAGGACACTTAGTGAGCAGGGCAGTTACTGTTTATGCAAAAATGTTGGTTAAAGTGGAGGTAAACATTACTGTTAAAGAGATTAAACACATTTTACTAGCAAACATATTGTGTAAAATTAAATAAATTAACAATGTTCAAAATTATCACCAGCAAAGTGAAAAAAATTACTATATATAAATTTTCATCTTCAATTAAAAAAAGAATTTTCTTGCAACAAAAAAAAGAACTCAAAATTTAATTTAAATAATTTTATTTTATTAATTTTATTTTATTCTGGTTCTTTCCATTGCCTCTGTACGTCGTGATGTGTAGCTACATCAGCTCTTTGTTACAGTTTTTACTAAATTTTAAACATAATACAGCAACCGCTCATTATAAACACTATACATGATCAGCTGAACGTAAACACTCAATGGGTGTAGAAGATATGACAGTGGCTATCTTGGGTAAAGAGAGTGACAGAGGAGGAATAGGAGTGGTAGATGTAAAAGAGATAATACCGTAAAAGATTCATTAGTCCTACAATCTGTGTGAATATCATGTAAACTTAGTGCATTATTATCGTGTAAAAAAAAGTTGTTATTAGAGAACACAATAGTGTTAGTTCTGTGTACTGAAAAAGAACCAAAATACTATAATTTTTATATGCTAAAAACAGTGCATTGCATCCTGGTAACGTTTTATGTCCCTGCGAGAATACTCACGACGGGACTTGAACGGAAAGCACCAGAAACAAGGCGGATTGCAGAGTTATGGACGGGATCTAGTTTCTTTAAAATCGATGGTCTAGCAGATGAATAAACAATGCTGCCATAATCAATTCGCGAACGAATTACGGCACGGTAAAACATCAGCATACAGGTCCTATCAGCACCCCATCGAGACCCACTAAGAACCCTCAACATATCCAGGATTTTATTACATCTTAATTTTAAATCACGCACGTGAGGGCACCACGAGAGCCTTTCGTCGAGTATTAGACCCAAGAATCGAACGGATGGAGAAGTCCGAAGCTGTATACCATCAAGATATAACGAAGGAGCCTGGATCTGTCGACGGCGACTGAAAGCAATACACTGAGTTTTAGCAGCGGAGAATTTAAAGCCAGTAGTTCTCGTCCAGTTCTGCAACCTATTTATTACCAGCTGAAGGGATCTTTCAGCTGTTGCCATGTTTCTGGTGCTTACGTAAATAGCAAAATCGTCTACAAAGAGAGAACATCTGACAGGGGACCGTACGTTAGACGTTATGCTATTGATTGCAATAGCAAACAGAGTAACACTAAGTACACTCCCCTGTGGAACACCATTCTCTAAGTAGAAGCGATCTGATAGCGTATTACCAAGACGCACCCTAAAATACCTATTACTAAGGAAGTTTTGGATAAAATACAGAATCCTGCCTTGTATACCCCATGATTTTAAAGTGTTCAAAATTCCCCTCTCCAAGCCATGTCGTATGCCTTCTCTAGGTCGAAAAAACAGCTACTAGTGTTTGACGCAAGAGAAACGCATTTTGTATTGCAGCTTCCAAAGACACTAATTGATCCACAGAACATCGTCCTTGCCTAAAGCCGCACTGGTCTTTGCAAAGTAAATTGTTGGTTTCCAAATACCAAACAAGGCGACGATTTACCATTTTTTCTACCAGCTTGCAAAGAACGCTGGTAAGAGAAATCGGACGATAGCTACTTGCATCAGTTTTATCTTTACCTGGCTTAAGAATAGGAATTACTATTGCTTCCAACCAACTGTCAGGGAAAGTATGTTCATCGAATATACGATTGTATATCTCGAGGAGGGCAAGCCTACCTGACGTTGGAAGGTTTTTGATCATGGAATATACGAGGTTGTCAGGACCGGGAGCTGTGTCCTTCGTTGAAGAGAGTGCAGATTCCAGCTCATGCAGAGTAAACAGCCTATTAAGAGGAGAGTCGTCAGAAATACCGATGGTGAACGGCAATGGTTTCACTGCACTTTTGTATTTACGAAAAGCAGCGTTATACGCCGTAGAACAGGAATAGCTAGCAAAAGATGATCCTAATAAATTTACAATATCGGAACACTGAGAAACTAACTCTCCATTCGGCCGTTTAAGACCCATCAACTCCGTGGATGGAACACGGCCAGATATAGAGCGCAGTTTCTTCCAGACGACAGATGTTGGCGTTGTTCTGCATATTGTTCCGATATATTGCGACCAAGATTCCTTTCTACTTTGTCTAAAAATTCTTCGAGCTTTAGCTCTAAGAATTTTGTACCGCTCAAGATTTTCATCTGTCGGGCTTTTGTTGAATCTCCGTAGTGCTTTTCGGCGTAGACGCAAAGTCTCCTTACAGTCCTCATTCCACCAAGGAACAGATGGACGTGGTGGGTATGCGGATGATTTAGGGATAACATCCTCGGCTGCGTGTAAAATCGTATTTGTGAATTTCTTAACCACTGTGTTAATGCAGTTCACTTCAATGTCTGCAGGTACAAATCTTTTTGCAAATTCTTCCCAATTTGCCTTTTTAAGGATCCAACGCGGCAGGCGTCGTTGCACATGAGCGAAAGTACAAAATGAAATATTAATGGGAGTATGATCACTGCCATACAGATCTGGTAACACCGACCATTCAAACTTTGTTGCCAAAACTGGACTACAAAATGACAAATCGATAACTGTCCATCCGCCAGTAGATGCTGATAAATGAGTCGGGGAACCGTCATTTAGAAGACACAAATCTAAGTTTGACCGTATTCCTTCGATTCGTAATCCCCTTGAGTTACAGGATAAGGAACCCCATGAAGTATGGTGAGCGTTAAAATCACCTGTCAATAAAATCGGTTGTGGCAACTGAGATATTAAATCATATACTTCATGATGTTGGAAATTGTAACTAGGCGGCAAGTAAAGGCAACAGACGGTAACTTTGAATGGAACGGTAATCTGAACGGCAACAGCTTGTAAAGGAGTTATTATATTGACAGATATGGACTGGACAGAGTTGTGAACCAATATGGCTACGCCACCTCTGGCTCTTTCCTCAGTGACGAAATCTGTTCTGAAAATAGAATAACCCCTAAAATTGAAGGTGTGGGATTCATGCAAGTGCGTCTCTTGGAGGCACATTATTAGAGGAGATGAATCTCGCACAAGAACTTTGAGATCTTCCATGTGGCTTCTTATCCCATTAATATTCCACTGTATCACATTGCTATTAATTGGAAATGCAGACATTGAAATAAAATAAATTAATATAGCAGCGGGTTCTGTTCGTTTTTGTCATTTACTACTTTTGATTTATCAGAGTCTACCGACATCGAATCACTACTGTGATCAACAGACACAGAGTCACAACTGTGACTAATGTCAGACTCTGATGATTTTTTGGTTTTGTTTGCAAGAGGTTTGGTAGTGGAACCTCCTTTAGAAGTTTTTTCAGTTTTCTTTACAGGTTTGTTTACTGTGGCAGAATTTTTATTTTTAGGTCCAACTGTCGGTGGACAAGTGTTTGATTTTTTTTTTAAGAAATACTCTAGACCCGGAGTGGTTTTCTTATCAACGGGCGACGGGAGGTTTCTTAGTACTTGCGACGTTGTCATTAGAGGCTTCGTCACTGGAGATTTAGACTCTTTACATGAACTAGACCCAGAAGTAACTTTAGTAGGAGAAATCAATGAAGGACCTTTCTTAGCAACAGGAACCGAAATAGGTGTGACATTGGAGGATAACAGACTTAACAATTGAGCTACTTGATCCGTCAAAACTTTGACAGTTTTGGTTAGCTCATCACAATTCATACAAGATGATATTTTTGGATTAGATGTGACAGCTGCAAAAGATTTTCCATTGAGAACAGACATAGAGCTTTTGTGAACTCTCTTGGCTTCGGAGAAAGAAATCTTATCTTTGGCCATTATCGATAAAATTGACTTTTCTTCTTGAAACTTGGGGCAGTTTGGAGATCGGGCAGGATGACCACCTCCACAGTTCACACAATGTGGGCTAGCCTGACAACCTTCACCACTATGACCCGCAGTACCGCAATTGCCGCAAACCTCGGGCTTCGAACACGAGGAACTCATATGGCCGAAACCTTGACATCTAAAACAACGCCTTGGGTTCGGAACATAAGGTCTGACCGACAGCCTTTGGTATCCGGCATAGATATACTCGGGTACAGTGGGTTTTCCAAATGTAAGAATTAAGGAGGCTGTGGGAATTTTTTGTCCCTTATCTACTCGCATTATTCGATTTACATCGATTACTCCTTCCGAAGCCAATTCTGTCTTTATTTCTTGGGTATCAACGTAAACAAGATCTCTGCATGTTATGACACCCCTTGCAAAATTCAAGGTTCTGTGGGGTTCCACAGATACCCTGACATTCTCAAAGAATGATGTCATTTTAAGCAGCGACTGTGTCTGTTTGTCGCTGTGGGTTTGAACTAGTAAGGTCCCGTTTTGTAGTTTCTTGATTGAAACTACGGGACCCGCTTTTCCAACGATTGCCTTATTGATTATAAAAGGAGAGACTTTTCCAAGATCAGCTCCTTCGGAAGAATTTTTAAAAACGAGATATCTAATAGAAGGTAACATAGCGCTACCTCCTTCTTCTACTTTCGGATTACTGGGTAAATCTCCAACATCCTCACTACAAACAGACTCGTTTGACACGGTCACACGATGCCTCTTTAGACTCAGTTTGGCGTTTTGTTTTTGGTATCCATAGTGTTATTTACCGAGCGATTCATGAATGCAGATTTTTCGAACAACTGGCACAGGGTGCACCCAAACGACCACCAGCAGCCCAGGATACTCGAACTAAAGCGAGAACCCCAAAAAAAAAAAAAAAAAAAAAAAAAAAAAAAAAAAAAAAAATTTGAAAATTTGAAAATGAAAAAAATGGGGGGACCTCCAGATATCCTGGAGCCGAAACACATGTCTGTCAGCACTCCAGAATATTTTAGGAATGGGTTCCGGTACAAAGTTACGGTTCCCCAAACCCAAGTACCACTGGCAGCCGCCCTCTGTACTCACAGAATGCAACCATTTGTTTCGATAGACCCAGCTATGGGCTCCGACACCCATAACTCAACATTCATGTGCTTGCCAGACGCCTATAGGCTGCTCGGTCCCAGAACTTATCCCATCAGAGGTCCTCGGCAGTGCTAGGCACACATCAGGTTCCACATACTTGGCCCCGCCAAAGGAAATCAAGTAGTATCGCCACTCCCAGACGTAACGGAACAAGTACAGCAAATCCCTAAAATGTACGTGTAAGTGTAAAGTGTTTAAATCGTAAGTGTAGTGTTGTAAGTGTGTCTGCAAGACTCGGGTGCCGCGAGGTTCGTCTAGGTCCTCTCATTAGGTGCAGCTAGTCTGCACCCCCCTGCGGGTGTGTATGTGTTTGTGTGAGGGAGTGTGTTTGTGGATGTTGCGTGTTGTGTGTATGTTGAGTAAATGAGTGAGAGTAGAATGAGCTAGAGGTATGGTGGGGTCGCTAAGCCCATCAGCTGCTCACGTCAGCTGCCTCCGCCGGAGTTTTTAGATAAAATAAATAAATAATATAACACAAGAAATAACAACTATATATATTAAATTTTATTTAAAACATTCAAACGATGAAGGAAGTATAGAACCCGGTCAACGGCCGAGGCACTATCTCCCAACATCGTCTGCAAACAGTTGCTCAGACCACACATAACACGCACATTTTGAAAACCATCTCAATCGAGCAGTATATGTTTAATTGTGATGGTTTCCCTACAGAATTCGCATTCAGGTGGGTCCCCGCCTCCCATCAGAAATCCATGTGTTAACATGGAGTGACCAATGCGAAGACGGGTGATCACCACCTCTTCTCTGCGACTTGCACGTATTGACGACCCCAAGGACGAACTGTACTTTTGATTACCCTCAATTTGTTACTGCTTGTAGCTGCCCATTCATTTTCCCACTGTAGATGAATTAAATGTTTTACGTGACAAAGGAAGTCAGACACGAATACACGTTGAGTGCATGGCGGAAGAAAAGTTGCTTCCTTTGCCGCATTATCCGCTACAGTGTTCCCAAATATTCCACAGTGGCCAGGAATCCAGATAAATGATACTCTTGCACCTCGTAGTTCAAGTCTATGGACAGAGCACAGAATATTTTGAACCAGAGGGTTTACCGAATACATATCCCGGATTGCCTGGAGGGCACTTTTTGAATCAGAACAAACTACGAAATGCAAACTATCGAATTTAATGGTATTCAGAGCCTTTAAGATGGCAAAGAGTTCGGCCGTAAAGACACTACAAATTGAGGGTAATCCATAATTATATGTTTCGTCCAGTGAGTAAAATGCACACCCAACATTGTTATTCATCTTAGAGCCATCTGTGAAAATAAATTTAGCAGATGGATATGAACTAGAAAGTCGAAAAAACTCACGTTGATACACAATGTTAGGTGTGTTGTCTTTCTGGTATGCACACAAGGAGAAATCAAATGTCGGCATATTGATTTTCCATGGAGGGACAAGACAAAAGGACCTTTCAAACATTGGGGGTAGTTCAATACGCAAGTCTTCAAAAACACGGGTTGTTCTAATGCCAACAGGGGCTGTAGCGTGCGGTCGGGATTCATATTGTTGGTGCAACTGATTATGGAAAACGATATTATAAGCAGGATGCCATGGTTTACATGATATATTAGATACGTAACTTAATTGTAACTGCTGTCTCCGACGAGAGAGTGATGGTTCGCCAGCATCGGCGAGAATACTCACGACGGGACTTGAACGGAAAGCACCAGAAACAAGGCGGATTGCCGAGTTATGGACGGGATCTAGTTTCTTTAAAATCGATGGTCTAGCAGATGAATAAACAATGCTGCCATAATCAATTCGCGAACGAATTACGGCACGGTAAAACATCAGCATACAGGTCCTATCAGCACCCCATCGAGACCCACTAAGAACCCTCAACATATCCAGGATTTTATTACATCTTAATTTTAAATCACGCACGTGAGGGCTCCACGAGAGTTTTTCGTCGAGTATTAGACCCAAGAATCGAACGGATGGAGAAGTCCGAAGCTGTATACCATCAAGATATAACGACGGAGCCTGGATCTGTCTACGGCGACTGAAAGCAATACACTGAGTTTTAGCAGCGGAGAATTTAAAGCCAGTAGTTCTCGTCCAGGTCTGCAACCTATTTATTACCAGCTGAAGGGTTCTTTCAGCTGTTGCCATGTTTCTGGTGCTTACGTAAATAGCAAAATCGTCTACAAAGAGAGAACATCTGACAGGGGACCGTACGTTAGACGTTATGCTATTGATTGCAATAGCAAACAGAGTAACACTAAGTACACTCCCTGTGGAACACCATTCTCTAAGTAGAAACGATCTGATAGCGTACTACCAAGACGCACCCTAAAATACCTATTACTGAGGAAGTTTTTGATAAAATGCAGAATCCTGCCCTGTATACCCCATGATTTTAATGTGTTCAAAATTCCCCTTCTCCAAGCCATATCGTATGCCTTCTCTAGGTCGAAAAAAACAGCTACTAGTGTTTGACGCAAGAAGAACGCATTTTGTATCGCAGATTCCAAAGATACTAATTGATCCACAGAACATCGTCCTTGCCTAAAGCCGCACTGGTCTTTGCAAAGTAAATTGTTGGTTTCCAAATAACAAACAAGGCGACGATTTACCATTTTTTCTACCAGCTTGCAAAGAACGCTAGTAAGAGAAATCGGACGATAGCTACTTGCATCAGTTTTATCTTTACCTGGCTTAAGAATAGGAATTACTATTGCTTCCAACCAACTGTCAGGAAAGTATGTTCATCGAATATACGATTGTATATCTCGAGGAGGGCAAGCCTACCTGACGTTGGAAGGTTTTTGATCATGGAATATACGAGGTTGTCAGGACCGGGAGCTGTGTCCTTCGTTGAAGACAGTGCAGATTCCAGCTCATGCAGAGTAAACAGCCTATTAAGAGGAGAGTCGTCAGAAATACCGATGGTGAACGGCAATGGTTCCACTGCACTTTTGTATTTACGAAAAGCAGCGTTATACGCCGTAGAACAGGAATAACTAGAAAAGGATGATCCTAATAAATTTACAATATCGGAACACTGAGAAACTAACTCTCCATTCGGCCGTTTAAGACCCATCAACTCCGTGGATGGAACACGGCCAGATATAGAGCGCAGTTTCTTCCAGACGACAGATGTTGGTGTTGTTCTGCATATTGTTCCGACATATTGCGACCAAGATTCCTTTCTACTTTGTCTAAAAATTCTTCGAGCTTTAGCTCGAAGGATTTTGTAACGCTCAAGATTTTCATCTGTCGGGCTTTTGTTGAATATCCGTAGTGCTTTTCGGCGTAAACGCAAAGCCTCCTTACAGTCCTCGTTCCACCAAGGAACAGATGGACGATGTGGGTATGCGGATGTTTTAGGAATAACATCCTCGGCTACATTTAAAATCGTATTGGTGAATTTCTTAACCACTGCGTTAATGCAGTTCATTTCAATGTCTGGTGATACAAATCTTTTTGCAAATTCTTCCCAATTTGCCTTTTTAAGGATCCAACGCGGCAGGCGTCGTTGCACATGAGCGAAAGTACAAAATGAAATATTAATGGGATTATGATCACTGCCATACAGATCTGGTAACACCGACCATTCAAACTTTGTTGCCAAAACTGGACTACAAAATGACAAATCGACAACTGTCCATCCGCCAGTAGATGCTGATAAGTGAGTCGGGGAACCGTCATTTAGAAGACACAAATCTAAGTTTGACCGTATTCCTTCGATTCGTAATCCCCTTGGGTTACAGGATAAGGAACCCCATGAAGTATGGTGAGCGTTAAAATCACCTGTCAATAAAATCGGTTGTGGCAACTGAGATATTAAATCATATACTTCATGATGTTGGAAATTGTAACTAGGCGGCAAGTAAAGGCAACAGACGGTAACTTTGAATGGAACGGTAACCTGAACGGCAACAGCTTGTAAAGGAGTTATTATATTGACAGATATGGACTGGACAGAGTTGTGAACCAATATGGCTACACCACCTCTGGCTCTTTCCTCAGTGACGAAATCTGCTCTGAAAATAGAATAACCCCTAAAATTGAAGGTGTGGGATTCATGCAAGTGCGTCTCTTGGAGGCACATTATTAGAGGAGATGAATCTCGCACAAGAACTTTGAGATCTTCAATATGGCTTCTTATCCCATTAATATTCCACTGTATCACATTGTTCTTAATGGAAAATTCAGACATTGAAATATACGAAATTAATATAGCAGCGGATTCCCTTCGTTTTGGTCACATATTAATTCAGATTTATCGGAGTCTATTAACATCAAATCACTAGTGTGATTTATGTCGGACTTACTGTGATTGATGTCCGACTCTGTAGAAATAGTAGTTTTGGAAGGAGGCACCTTCGAAGCAACTCCTTCCTTTGATTTTTTTCCTTCTTTGTTAGTATTTTTTTTTTTTTTGACACAACTACTGGTGGGTATGTGTTTGATTTTTAAGAAAATGGGCTAGTCCAGAAGGAACGTTTTTAGACGAAGACTTTAACACTTGCGACTTTGTTCTTACGCCTAGATTGGAAGAAGATGGATTTGCTTCCAGAATTACAGGCCTTGGATTCTTTGTCACAAGGGTTTTACTAGCGACTTTCGAAAGGTGAGTATCCTTTCCTTTTGAAGACACTTGAGAGGAAGACATTTCAGACGATTTAGACAGCGAATCGGGAATGGAACCCGCAGAAATCAGAGTTAGCAATTGAGCTACCTGTTCCGATAATGCTTTTACCGTTTTAGTTAGCTCTTCGCAATTAGCACACGATGATTTACTAGTAGAGGTGGCAGCAGCAAACGATTTACCTTCAATTATTGATTTTGAGCTTTTGAAAACCTTCCTTGCTTCTGAAAAAGATATCTTGTCCTTGGCCATGATAGAAAGAATGGCTTTCTCGTCCTTAAACTTGGGGCAGTCAAAGGAACGAGCGGGATGGTCTCCACCACAATTCGAACACTTTGGAACATTTTTGCATTGCTCACTATCATGACCATTACCACTACAATTACCGCATACCTGATCCTTCTGGCATGTGGAGCTCACGTGTCCAAAACCCTGGCATTTAAAACACCGTCTCGGGTTTGGAACGTATGGCCTTACCGAAAGGCGCTGGTACCCGGCATAGATGTGGTCCGGTACGGTAGGTTTACCAAAAGTCAAAATCAAAGAGGCAGTAGCTACTTTTTGCCCCTTCTCGTTACGAAAAATACGGCACACGTCTACAACTGATTGCTTTGCCAACTCTTGTTTAATCTCCTCTAGTTCAACATGGAGGAGATCTCTGCAAGTCACCACTCCCTTTAGCAGAATTTAATGTTCTGTGGGGTTCCACAGAAACCTTGACGCTATCAAAAAATGATGTCATATTTAACAGCGATAGGCTCTGCTTATCGCTATTAGTCTGAACCAGTAAGGTCCCGTTCTGCAGCTTTTTAATTGAAGCTACGGGACCTGCTCTTCCAACAATTGCCTTATTAATCAAAAAGGGCGATACTTTAAGTAAGTCCGCCCCTTCCATCGAGTTCTTAAAAATTAAGTATCTAGGAGATGGTAACTGAAGTGTTTCAGTACTCATCTCCTTGCCTCCCACATTTTCATCCTTCTCCACTAAACCAACAGACCCGTTTGACAAAGTCGAACGAGGCCTCTTTAACGGAACTTTGGCGATTTTGTTTGTGATTTCCATAGTTTGTTTTACCGAGCGATTCATGAACGAAGATGTTTCGAACAACTGGCACAGGGTGCACCCAGACGACCACCAGCAGCCCAGGATACTCGAACTAAAGCGAGAACCCCAATAAAAAAAAAAAAAAAAAAAAAAAAAAAAAAAAAAATTGGGGGGGACCTCCAGATATCCTGGAGCCGAAACACATGTCTGTCAGCACTCCAGAATATTTTAGGAATGGGTTCCGGTACAACGTTACGGTTCCCAAACCCAAGTACTACTGGCAGCCGGCCTCTATGAACTCACAGAATGCAACCACTTGTTTCGATAGACTCAGTTATGGGCTCCGACACCCATAACTCAACATTCATGTGCTTGCCAGACGCCTATAGGCTGCTCGATCCCAGAACTTATCCCATCAGAGGTCCTCGGCAGTGCTAGGCACACATCAGGTTCCACCTACTTGGCCCCGCCAAAGGAAACCAAGCAGCATCGCCACTCCCAGACGTAACGGAACAAGTACAGCAAATCCCTAAATGTATGTGTGTTTGTAAGGTGTTTAAATCGTAAGTGTAGTGCTGTAAGTGTTAAGTGTGTGTTAGACTCGGGTGCCGCGAGGTTCGTCTAGGTCCTCTCACTAGATGCAGCTAGTCTGCACCCCCCTGCGGGTCTGTAAGTGTTTGTGTGAGAGAGTGTGTTTGTGGGTGTTGTGTGTTGTGTGTATGTGGAGTAAATGAGTGAGAGTAGAATGAGCTAGAGGTATGGTGGGGTCGCTAAGCCCATCAGCTGCTCACGTCAGCTGCCTCCGCCGGCAGATCTGGTAACACCGACCATTCAAACTTTGTTGCCAAAACTGGACTACAAAATGTCAAATCGACAACTGTCCATCCGCCAGTAGATGCTGATAAATGAGTTGGAGAACCGTCATTTAGAAGGCACAAATCTAAGTTTGACCGTAGTCCTTCAATTCGTATTCCCCTTGAGTTACAGGATAAGGAACCCCATGAAGTATGGTGAGCGTTAAAATCACCTGTCAATAAAATCGGTTGTGGCAACTGAGATATTAAATCATATACTTCATGATGTTGGAAATTGTAACTAGGCGGCAAGTAAAGGCAACAGACGGTAACTTTGAATGGAACGGTAATCTGAACGGCAACAGCTTGTAAAGGAGTTATTATATTGACAGACATGGACTGGACAGAGTTGTGAACCAATATGGCTACGCCACCTCTGGCTCTTTCCTCAGTGACGAAATCTGTTCTGAAAATAGAATAACCCCTAAAATTGAAGGTGTGGGATTCATGCAAGTGCGTCTCTTGGAGGCACATTATTAGAGGAGATGAATCTCGCACAAGAACTTTGAGATCTTCCATGTGACTTCTTATCCCATTAATATTCCACTGTATCACATTGCTATTAATTGGAAATGCAGACATTGAAATAAAATAAATTAATATAGCAGCGGGTTCTGTTCGTTTTTATCATTTACTACTTTTGATTTATCAGAGTCTACCGACATCGAATCACTACTGTGATCAACAGACACAGAGTCACAACTGTGACTAATGTCAGACTCTGATGATTTTTTGGTTTTGTTTGCAAGAGGTTTGGTAGTGGAACCTCCTTTAGAAGTTTTTTCCGTTTTCTTTACAGGTTTGTTTACTGTGGCAGAATTTTTATTTTTAGGTCCAACTGTCGGTGGACAAGTGTTTGATTTTTTTAAGAAGAAATACTCTAGACCCGGAGTGGTTTTCTTATCAACGGGCGACGGGAGGTTTCTTAGTACTTGCGACGTTGTCATTAGAGGCTTCGTCACTGGAGATTTAGACTCTTTACATGAACTAGACCCAGAAGTAACTTTAGTAGGAGAAATCAATGAAGGACCTTTCTTAGCAACAGGAACCGAAATAGGTGTGACATTGGAGGATAACAGACTTAACAATTGAGCTACTTGATCCGTCAAAACTTTGACAGTTTTGGTTAGCTCATCACAATTCATACAAGATGATATTTTTGGATTAGATGTGACAGCTGCAAAAGATTTTCCATTGAGAACAGACATAGAGCTTTTGTGAACTCTCTTGGCTTCAGAGAAAGAAATCTTATCTTTGGCCATTATCGATAAAATTGACTTTTCTTCTTGAAACTTGGGGCAGTTTGGAGATCGGGCAGGATGCTCACCTCCACAGTTCACACAATGTGGGAAAAAACCTTTATTTTTTTAAAATAGTACTGAAACCTTAACTGACACGGTTGTTAGGTCTACCATGGTAATGCGTGAAAAATACTTCATAGTTTTTTAAAAGAATACTCCATAAGCTAACTAACATGGTTGTTATGCCTAACACGGTGATCCATTAAAAAAACCTTTATTAATTTTTTTTAAATAGTACTTATAACCTAACTGACACGGTTGTTGGGCCTAATAAGGTGATGCATGAAAAAAACCGTTATATTTTTTTTAAAGAGTAACTTAACTAACACGGTTGTTAGGTCTAACACAGTGATGCGTGAAAAAACCTTTATATTTTTTTTAAGAATACGACATATCCTGACACGGTTGTTGGGCCTACACGATGATGTGTGAAAAAACCTTTATATTTTTTTAAGAATTCTACATATCCTAACTGACACGGTTGTTAGGCCTAACACGGTGATGCGTGAAAAAACCTTTATATTTTTTTAAAGAATACTAGGCTACATATCCTAACTGACACGGTGGTGCGTAAAAAAACCTTTATATTTTTTTAAAGAATACCACATATCTTAACTGACATGGTTTTTGGGCCTATTATGGCGATGTGTGAAATAACCGTTATTTTTTTTAAAGAGTACTTCAAACCTTAACTGACACGGTTGTTAAGTCTAACATGGTGATGCGTGAAAAAAACCGTTATTTTTTTTTAAAGAGTACTCCAAACCTTAACTGACACGTTTGTTAGGCCATGGTGATGCGTGAAAATCTTTATATTTTTTTAAAAAGAATACTGCATAAGTTAACTAACATGGTTGTTAAGCCTAACGCGGTGATGCATTAAAAAACACCTTTATTTATTTTTTAAAAAATAGTACTCCAGAACCTAACTGACACGGTTGTTGGGTCTAATACGGTGATGCAGGAAAAAAGCCTTAATTTTTTTTAAAGAGTACTCCATAACTTAACTAACACGGTGGTGCGTTAAAAACCTTTATTTTAAAAAAGAAATACACCATAACCTAACTGACACGGTTGTTGGTCCTAACACGGTGATGCGTGATCTTTAATGTATATTACGATTGCGGGCAAAGCCGTGGCGGTTAACAGGTAATCATATTATATTTCTGAAAGTTTGTTTTTGTTTATTTGTTTGTTATTCAATCACACTGTAACTACTGGACCAATTGAGATTAAATTTGGTATGAACACGGTTTAGGTACCTGAGATAAACACAATATTATTCCAGTTTAATTGAATAATAGTGATTTTTTAATAATACTGTATTTTATTAAAATATGACAGGACCCTGTTTTAGAGTATCGAGTAGCAAAAATGTATATTTCTTGGCCGAAAACCATAAATCGTATAATATTGTAAATAGAAATATATTAAAATGAAATGATCTATTCTGATTTTGAAAATCGACTATAAATTTTATAGCCTACATTATAATTGCAGGCAAAGCCGCAACGGGTAACAGCTAGTATATATATTATAACAGCCAATGGATTAGTATATTTAAGGTCAGTATGTCTATAGTTTTCTGGTTTTTAACCAGGACACTATTAATATAAACACAGTTGTGTGTTAATGTAATGTATTCTGTATGTTTTTGTGTCATTTATTTTACAAACCTCACGAGAAGCAATACATGTGTCTAACCTGTGTTTGAATTGTTTGAAATCTGATGATGTACCACCACCATCAACCAAACTTGTAACAGACTTTGTAATAAGGATTAATAGACATATTAAACATAAGTATACTAAAACAGGCTATATTATATCCCTGATTTCAATCATGATGAAATATAGGTAAATATTAAATATTATGTGAAAGTTTACTTTAACGCAAGCAGTGTGCAGAGTTGTTTCTCCTTTATAATTTCTCTTTTCTTTTTCAGACTTTTGTTTCTTTTTTAGTTCTGCACTTTTTCTGAATTGTTTTCTGTTTCTTTCGTAAATGATTCATGTCACTAGATGAAATTCGTGATGTTACTTCAGTCCAAAAACTTTTCTTGTAACTGATGACTGTTTTTTCATGTGTAAATCAGATTTTCCATAAAACAACAACAACAAAACTATAACATTAAAATAAATTAAAAATTTAGATAACAGGTATAGATTATATTACACTTAAGAACTAAATAACAATAAATAATCAATAAAATTTAATAACATTTCTTAAAACTATGCATAAACATAACAGAAATAAAGCTTTTAGATAAAATAAATAAATAAATAACACAAGAAATAACAACTATATAAATTAAATTTTATTTAAAACATTCAGACGATGAAGGAAGTCTAGAACCCGGTCAACGGCCGAGGCACTATCTCCCAACATCGTCTGCAAACAGTTGCTCAGACCACACATAAAACGCACATTTTGGAAACCATCACAATCGAGCAATATATGTCTTATTGTGATGGTTTCCCTACAGAACTCGCATTTAGGTGGGTCCCCGCGTTCCATCAGAAATCCATGCGTTAACATGGAGTGACCGATGCGAAGGCGGGTGATCACCACCTCTTCTCTACGACTTGCACGTATTGACGACCCCCAAGGACGAACTGTACTTTTAATTACCCTCAATTTGTTACAGCTTGTAGCTGCCCATTCATTTTCCCACTGTAGAAGAATTAAATGTTTTACGTGACAAAGAAAGTCAGACACTATTACACGTTCAGTGCATGGCAGCATAAAAGTTGCTTCCTTTGCCGCATTATCCGCTACAGTGTTTCCTAATATTCCACAGTGACCAGGAATCCAGATAAATGATACTCTTGCACCTCGTAGTTCAAGTCTATGGACAGAGCACAGAATATCTTGAACCAGAGGGTTTACTGAATACATATCCTGGATTGCCTGGAGGGCACTTTTTGAATCAGAACAAACTACGAAATGCAAACTATCGAATTCAATAGTGTTCAGAGCCTTTAAGATGGCAAAGAGTTCGGCTGTAAAGACACTACAAGTTGAGGGTAATCCATACTTATACGTTTCGTCCAGTGAGTAAAATGCGCACCCAACATTGTTATTCATCTTAGAGCCATCTGTGAAAATAAATTTAGCAGATGGATATGAACTAGTCAGTCGAAAAAACTCACGTTGATACACAATGTTAGGAGTGTTGTCTTTCTGGTATGCACACAAGGAGAAATCAAAGGTCGGCATATTGATTTTCCACGGAGGGACAAGACAAAAGGACCTTTCAAACATTGGGGGTAGTTCAATACGTAAGTCATCAAAAATACGGGAAGTTCTAATACCAAGAGGAGCAGTAGCATTCGGTCGAGTTTCATACTGTCGCACCAATTGATTTTTGAAAACTGTATTAAAAAATACATTTTTACATTAGCGTTACATTTTTACATTTTTTAATAGCGTGATATACATTAAAAATAAAACATTCAAGGATGAAAGCAAACAGATGTTACACTACAGAGCTCTTCCTTAATCGTTACCACAATAATTTATACCTTGTGCTTTTGTAGCATCCTCTTCTACATCTTATAGTAATATCTATTTTCTTCTATTTGTGTATAACACATATTACATCCCTTGCTTTACCTTCTTCCTCCATCTACTCCAAGGTAAAAATTAGGCCTCTGGTGATAATAATTCTTTGTTAGATTCATATTCGATTTTTCCCCTTTTACTGAACAGTTACAAAGGTAAATAAATGTATCGCCGTTAGATACAGTAAAAATTACTCATACTTTTTGGTTTAAAACATCATGAAAGTGTTTTATGTATGAAAATGGAAATAAAAAAGAGGAAGTATTGAAACTAGTACAAAAGAAATTAAAAGACAAAAAATGTATTTGATTGAACTGATTGGCAAAAAGCATATGAAATTACAGCTTGATGAATTATGAGAAACAGTGTCAGGAGTACTTGATAAATGTTTGTCTGGTACTTTGAACAGTTCAAAAATAAACTAAGAGGGAGAAAGTGTAATAATGAAGAGATTAGCTTTATGACTTTTTATAAGAAAAATCCAAAATATGTAACATTTGGGTCTTCTTCCTGAAAAGACATTATAGGCTGTTTGTTTTATCGTATCACTTACCCAAGTAAGCAAAAAAAAATTCTGATTACAATTAGAGTAGAGGAAAAATTTAACCTAAACAATTGTTTAATTACCATATTGTTTCATTAACATAATGAATTAGGTGAGTGGTGTATCCTTAGATGCTATCTCTACCACAAGCCTACCTGCTTCTCCTCCAGTTGCAACAATAAAACAAACACCCTTTACTAAAACATTCAATAAAATCCCTTCCTGCACTGGAATCAAAAACATTAATTAATCCAATTCAAGAAGCTTTACTTCTTTTAATAACAAATGCAAATCTCTACAAATACAGTACTAAGAAAATCTAACAAAGTAAAAATCAAACTGTAATTATTGATCTCTTAAATTATTATTATTATTATCTCTGATTCAACTTAACAATTTGGCATTTGGTTTGTAAATTTGTTACAGTATTAGCCAAACTGACTGTTTTGAAATTTGGTATGAAGTTACCGTGTATAAGGCAAATTGTTCATGTCAATGAAGAATGTGAGCTGTGAATCATAAATTTGACATAATGTATTTTAAATATACATGTAATGTTATTCATTCAAGTTGGAACAAGGTGAGCAAGCCTGGAAAGTGTCCAAGAGGTAAATGAGATTTTGTTAGGAGTGCTTTCAGAACGAGTTTTTTAGACACATTTCTGCCACTGCAAATTCAATGTCACATACCTTCAAAATGATGCATTGATACATATTGTTCATATGTTGTCAACATAGCGACGTCACTTATACACATCAGTTTTATGTCTACATCAGTACTGCGTATTTTAGAAATGTTAATAATAAATTAATGTTTATTAATAGCTATGTTCATTTTTTGAACTTAAGAAAAATTAAGTTGTTATTTTAGATGTTTATTTTACATTTTATGTCAAAAACACTTTGTAAACCATTACTGTAGGTCTACTTTAATAGTAATTTTGAAATAATCTTTTTTTTTCTAAAACTTTTTCAAGTATAAAATATTTAAAAACTGTCTTTAATTACATGTTAACTTTTTGTAGTTTTTCAGTAAAACTAATTTGTTAGGTGCATCCTTACACAGAAATTTTTTGTCAGATTTTTGTGTATGAAAATGAAAATTACTTAAGTAACTTAAATATTATAATATTTACCTTATTTACTTTAGGCAACTGGTCTTTCATATTGTTTCTTATTTGTCGATTGCAGTAACTGAATATTTTTCAAATTTCCCCTTAATTAGATTTTGCAATTTTGAAAATTGTTTTTTTGTTCTGAATTAAATTGTAAATGTCGTCAAATTCTGCAATCATGGCATGGAATTCACCATATTTATTTCATATATATAAAAACAATTTCATCCAATACTTGTGTTTTTTTTTTCTTTAACTAAATAAGGTTCAAGATATTTTCAACTTCCTCTTTAGAATCCAAACTAAGTATTTTTTCTAATCTTTTTAAAATAGTGCTAAAGATAATTTTATGAAATTGGTTTGTCAAATACACTAAGTAATTGTAGCATACAAGTCTATATCCACTACTACTGTGAAACTTTTAAAAATAGTCGAAATTCGATCAAACATTTCAATTTTGATCGTTATGCTCTTCGAGTTACGAACTTTTTGAAATGAACAGATACTTTGAATATAGGTTTTATTTCCAATAACCAGGTGTCCATTAACTGAGTCTACTGTACCTGTTCCAGTATTCTTCTGAAATATGTCACCCGCTATTACAAACCCAACACGTAATCTACGAGAAATGGTTGTCACAATGCTATAGCTTATCTGACCGTCTATCTTTATTTTTTTGTCTATTGTAACTGCTGTGTCCTATATTCGATATGCAAATTATCCCTGCAAGGATATTTACTGCTTCAAAACTTCATATGCTCATGTCTGTAGTACCTATCCCCACCTAGTGCCATGTTGGTCTTTGTCATCATTATCTGTCGGCACTTGAAATTGTCTAACATATTACTGTATGTATGTTTAGTACTGGATTAATGGCAATCCAAACGTTCCTGCCTTAAGTAATTTACCCTGTAATAAGTCCTTATATTTGCATCTAACTTCTGTTGGCAATTTTATTTGTTGCAATATAGCTGGGTCCAACCCATCGTAGACCTTTCAATATGTATGAACAATTTTTCTGTTCTGACATGTTACTGTCCAAGCATCTGCACAAAGCTCTATGTCTGTCCAATATGGACATAGTGTACACAAAAGCTTCTACTTATCTCACACACTTCTGATCCATATTCACAGCACTGCCTGGCAGGAATGTCTTCCTGGAGCTCTAGTCACTTTCTGATGTTGGTCACCACACAACCCTTTCGTCCCCCCCAAATCAACTGATCGCAACCTACTCTTCCCAAACTTTTTTCTAAACTTCTATCCTTCATACCTTATTGTTTATAACAACAGGCAGTATGTCAGCAGTTTCATAATTTTTCTGAGTTTTGACAGTAGTGTTTACTCTTCAGTTGTACACTCTTAACAATCTTCAAAACTATTTATTAAAATTATAAGTTGATGATTAAATGATTTTTATAACTAATAATAATAATTTTTACAACTAATTATTAATAATAATTATGATGCTCTTAAATATAGTATAGAACTGCATTTTTGTTTCTTTTAATAAAGTTTTTTGGCATCTCTTATTATCCAACTCTTCATCCAGAAAGGTGATGAATAAATGGGGTTCTACTTTTATAGTTTTTTTTTTTTTTTTTTTTTTTTTTCCGGCAAAAAACCGTTAAGGTTATCATCGCCGTCATGCTAAATGAAAGTATATATAAAACAAAAAGAATTAACAAATTTTTTTTTTTTTTTTTTTTTCGGCGAAAAACCGTTTAGGTTATCATCGCCGTCACGAAGGATTAAAGTATATAAAAAAAAAAATTTAATTAAACAAAATTTAACTTAAGAAAAAAACAACAAAAACAACAACAACAAACTATAACAGTAAAAATAAATTAAAAATTTAGATAACAGCTATAGATATATTACACTTAAGAACTAAATAACAATAAATAATGAATAAAATTTAATAACAATTCGTAAAATAATGCAAAACGTAACAGAAATAAAGTTTTTAAATAAAATAAATAAATAAATAAAATAACACAAGAAATTACAAATACAATAAATTAAATTTTATTTAAAACATTCAGACGATGAAGGAAGTCTAGAACCCGGTCAACGGCCGAGGCACTATCTCCCAACATCGTCTGCAAACAGTTGCTCAGACCACACATAAAACGCACATTTTGGAAACCATCACAATCGAGTAATATATGTCTTATTGTGATGGTTTCCCTACAGAACTCGCATTTAGGTGGGTCCCCGCGTTCCATCAGAAATCCATGCGTTAACATGGAGTGACCGATGCGAAGGCGGGTGATCACCACCTCTTCTCTGCGACTTGCACGTATTGACGACCCCCAAGGACGAACTGTACTTTTGATTACCCTCAATTTATTACAGCTTGTAGCTGCCCATTCATTTTCCCACTGTAGATGAATTAAATGTTTTACGTGACAAAGGAAGTCAGACACGATTACACGTTGAGTGCATGGCGGCAGAAAAGTTGCTTCCTTTGCCGCATTATCCGCTACAGTGTTTCCTAATATTCCACAGTGGCCAGGAATCCAGATAAATGATACTCTTGCACCTCGTAGTTCAAGTCTATGGACAGAGCACAGAATATCTTGAACCAGAGGGTTTACCGAATACATATCCCGGATTGCCTGGAGGGCACTTTTTGAATCAGAACAAACTACGTAATGCAAACTATCGAATTTAATAGTGTTCAAAGCCTTTAAGATGGCAAAGAGTTCGGCCGTAAAGACACTACAAATTGAGGGTAATCCATACTTATACGTTTCGTCCAGTGAGTAAAATGCACACCCAACATTATCGTTCATCTTAGAACCATCTGTGAAAATAAATTTAGCAGATGGATATGAACTAGTCAGTCGAAAAAACTCACGTTGATACACAATGTTAGGAGTGTTGTCTTTCTGGTATGCACACAAGGAGAAATCAAAGGTCGGCATATTGATTTTCCACGGAGGGACAAGACAAAAGGACCTTTCAAACATTGGGGGTAGTTCAATACGTAAGTCATCAAAAATACGGGAAGTTCTAATACCAAGAGGAGCAGTAGCATTCGGTCGAGTTTCATACTGTCGCAAAAATTGATTTTTTAAAACTGTATTAAAAGCAGGGTGCCATGGTTTAGATGATAGATTGCTTATATAAGTTAACTGTAGTTTCTGTCTCCGTCGAGAGAGGAAGGTTCCCCAGCATCGGCGAGAATACTCACGACGGGACTTGAACGGAAAGCACCAGAAACAAGGCGGATTGCCGAGTTATGGACGGGATCTAGTTTCTTTAAAATCGATGGTCTAGCAGATGAATAAACAATGCTGCCATAATCAATTCGCGAACGAATTACGGCACGGTAAAACATCAGCATACAGGTCCTATCAGCACCCCATCGAGACCCACTAAGAACCCTCAACATATCCAGGATTTTATTACATCTTAATTTTAAATCACGCACGTGAGGGCTCCACGAGAGTTTTTCGTCGAGTATTAGACCCAAGAATCGAACGGATGGAGAAGTCCGAAGCTGTATACCATCAAGATATAACGACGGAGCCTGGATCTGTCTACGGCGACTGAAAGCAATACACTGAGTTTTAGCAGCGGAGAATTTAAAGCCAGTAGTTCTCGTCCAGGTCTGCAACCTATTTATTACCAGCTGAAGGGTTCTTTCAGCTGTTGCCATGTTTCTGGTGCTTACGTAAATAGCAAAATCGTCTACAAAGAGAGAACATCTGACAGGGGACCGTACGTTAGACGTTATGCTATTGATTGCAATAGCAAACAGAGTAACACTAAGTACACCCCTGTGGAACACCATTCTCTAAGTAGAAACGATCTGATAGCGTACTACCAAGACGCACCCTAAAATACCTATTACTGAGGAAGTTTTTGATAAAATGCAGAATCCTGCCCTGTATACCCCATGATTTTAATGTGTTCAAAATTCCCCTTCTCCAAGCCATGTCGTATGCCTTCTCTAGGTCGAAAAAAACAGCTACTAGTGTTTGACGCAAGAAGAACGCATTTTGTATCGCAGATTCCAAAGATACTAATTGATCCACAGAACATCGTCCTTGCCTAAAGCCGCACTGGTCTTTGCAAAGTAAATTGTTGGTTTCCAAATACCAAACAAGGCGACGATTTACCATTTTTTCTACCAGCTTGCAAAGAACGCTAGTAAGAGAAATCGGACGATAGCTACTTGCATCAGTTTTATCTTTACCTGGCTTAAGAATAGGAATTACTATTGCTTCCAACCAAGCGTCAGGGAAAGTATGTTCATCGAATATACGATTGTATATCTCGAGGAGGGCAAGCCTACCTGACGTTGGAAGGTTTTGATCATGGAATATACGAGGTTGTCAGGACCGGGAGCTGTGTCCTTCGTTGAAGACAGTGCAGATTCCAGCTCATGCAGAGTAAACAGCCTATTAAGAGGAGAGTCGTCAGAAATACCGATGGTGAACGGCAATGGTTCCACTGCACTTTTGTATTTACGAAAAGCAGCGTTATACGCCGTAGAACAGGAATAACTAGAAAAGGATGATCCTAATAAATTTACAATATCGGAACACTGAGAAACTAACTCTCCATTCGGCCGTTTAAGACCCATCAACTCCGTGGATGGAACACGGCCAGATATAGAGCGCAGTTTCTTCCAGACGACAGATGTTGGTGTTGTTCTGCATATTGTTCCGACATATTGCGACCAAGATTCCTTTCTACTTTGTCTAAAAATTCTTCGAGCTTTAGCTCGAAGGATTTTGTAACGCTCAAGATTTTCATCTGTCGGGCTTTTGTTGAATATCCGTAGTGCTTTTCGGCGTAAACGCAAAGCCTCCTTACAGTCCTCGTTCCACCAAGGAACAGATGGACGATGTGGGTATGCGGATGTTTTAGGAATAACATCCTCGGCTACATTTAAAATCGTATTGGTGAATTTCTTAACCACTGCGTTAATGCAGTTCATTTCAATGTCTGGTGATACAAATCTTTTGCAAATTCTTCCCAATTTGCCTTTTTAAGAATCCAACGCGGCAGGCGTCGTTGCACATGAGCGAAAGTACAAAATGAAATATTAATGGGATTATGGTCACTGCCATATAGATCTGGTAACACCGACCATTCAAACTTTGTTGCCAAAGCTGGACTACAAAATGACAAATCGACAACTGTCCATCCGCCAGTAGATGCTGATAAGTGAGTCGGGGAACCGTCATTTAGAAGACACAAATCTAAGTTTGACCGTATTCCTTCGATTCGTAATCCCCTTGAGTTACAGGATAAGGAACCCCATGAAGTATGGTGAGCGTTAAAATCACCTGTCAATAAAATCGGTTGTGGCAACTGAGATATTAAATCATATACTTCATGATGTTGGAAATTGTAACTAGGCGGCAAGTAAAGGCAACAGACGGTAACTTTGAATGGAACGGTAACCTGAACGGCAACAGCTTGTAAAGGAGTTATTATATTGACAGATATGGACTGGACAGAGTTGTGAACCAATATGGCTACACCACCTCTGGCTCTTTCCTCAGTGACGAAATCTGCTCTGAAAATAGAATAACCCCTAAAATTGAAGGTGTGGGATTCATGCAAGTGCGTCTCTTGAGGCACATTATTAGAGGAGATGAATCTCGCACAAGAACTTTGAGATCTTCAATATGGCTTTATCCCATTAATATTCCACTGTATCACATTGTTCTTAATGGAAAATTCAGACATTGAAATATACGAAATTAATATAGCAGCGGATTCCCTTCGTTTTGGTCACATATTAATTCAGATTTATCGGAGTCTATCAACATCAAATCACTAGTGTGATTTATGTCGGAATTACTGTGATTGATGTCCGACTCTGTAGAAATAGTAGTTTTGGAAGGAGGCACCTTCGAAGCAACTCCTTCCTTTGATTTTTTCCTTCTTTGTTAGTATTTTTCTTTTTTTTGACACAACTACTGGTGGGTATGTGTTTGATTTTTAAGAAAATGGGCTAGTCCAGAAGGAACGTTTTTAGACGAAGACTTTAACACTTGCGACTTTGTTCTTACGCCTAGATTGGAAGAAGATGGATTTGCTTCCAGAATTACAGGCCTTGGATTCTTTGTCACAAGGGTTTTACTAGCGACTTTCGAAAGGTGAGTATCCTTTCCTTTTGAAGACACTTGAGAGGAAGACATTTCAGACGATTTAGACAGCGAATCGGGAATGGAACCCGCAGAAATCAGAGTTAGCAATTGAGCTACCTGTTCCGATAATGCTTTTACCGTTTTAGTTAGCTCTTCGCAATTAGCACACGATGATTTACTAGTAGATGTGGCAGCAGCAAACGATTTACCTTCAATTATTGATTTTGAGCTTTTGAAAACCTTCCTTGCTTCTGAAAAGGATATCTTGTCCTTGGCCATGATAGAAAGAATGGCTTTCTCGTCCTTAAACTTGGGGCAGTCAAAGGAACGAGCGGGATGGTCTCCACCACAATTCGAACACTTTGGAACATTTTTGCATTGCTCACTATCATGACCATTACCACTACAATTACCGCATACCTGATCCTTCTGGCATGTGGAGCTCACGTGTCCAAAACCCTGGCATTTAAAACACCGTCTCGGGTTTGGAACGTATGGCCTTACCGAAAGGCGCTGGTACCCGGCATAGATGTGGTCTGGTACGGTAGGTTTACCAAAAGTCAAAATCAAAGAGGCAGTAGCTACTTTTGCCCCTTCTCGTTACGAAAAATACGGCACACGTCTACAACTGATTGCTTTGCCAACTCTTGTTTAATCTCCTCTAGTTCAACATGGAGAGATCTCTGCAAGTCACCACTCCCTTAGCAGAATTTAATGTTCTGTGGGGTTCCACAGAAACCTTGACGCTATCAAAAAATGATGTCATATTTAACAGCGATAGGCTCTGCTTATCGCTATTAGTCTGAACCAGTAAGGTCCCGTTCTGCAGCTTTTTAATTGAAGCTACGGGACCTGCTCTTCCAACAATTGCCTTATTAATCAAAAGGGCGATACTTTAAGTAAGTCCGCCCCTTCCATCGAGTTCTTAAAAATTAAGTATCTAGGAGATGGTAACTGAAGTGTTTCAGTACTCATCTCCTTGCCTCCCACATTTTCATCCTTCTCCACTAAACCAACAGACCCGTTTGACAAAGTCGAACGAGGCCTCTTTAACGGAACTTTGGCGATTTTGTTTGTGATTTCCATAGTTTGTTTTACCGAGCGATTCATGAACGAAGATGTTTCGAACAACTGGCACAGGGTGCACCCAGACGACCACCAGCAGCCCAGGATACTCGAACTAAAGCAAGAACCCCCAATAAAAAAAAAAAAAAAAAAAAAAAAAAAAAAAAAAAAAAAAAAAAAAGGGGGGACCTCCAGATATCCTGGAGCCGAAACACATGTCTGTCAGCACTCCAGAATATTTTAGGAATGGGTTCCGGTACAACGTTACGGTTCCCCAAACCCAAGTACTACTGGCAGCCGCCCTCTATGAACTCACAGAATGCACCACTTGTTTCGATAGACTCAGTTATGGGCTCCGACACCCATAACTCAACATTCATGTGCTTGCCAGACGCCTATAGGCTGCTCGGTCCCAGAACTTATCCCATCAGAGGTCCTCGGCAGTGCTAGGCACACATCAGGTTCCACCTACTTGGCCCCGCCAAAGGAAACCAAGCAGCATCGCCACTCCCAGACGTAACGGAACAAGTACAGCAAATCCTAAATGTATGTGTGTTTTGTAAGGTGTTTAAATCGTAAGTGTAGTGCTGTAAGTGTTAAGTGTGTGTTAGACTCGGGTGCCGCGAGGTTCGTCTAGGTCCTCTCACTAGATGCAGCTAGTCTGCACCCCCTGCGGGTAAATTAACAAAATATACTTATATATATATATATATATATATATATATATATATATATATATATATAACTACAACAAACTATATTTGTAAATTAAATTTAACAAAATTTAAGTAGCAGTTATAACTATATTAATAATAAATACTTAAGAACTAAATAACAATAAATAATGAATAAAATTTAATAACAATTCGTAAAAGTATGCAAAACATAACAGAAATAAAGTTTTAAATAAAATAAATAAATAAAATAACACAAGAAATTACAAATACAATAAATTAAATTTTATTTAAAACATTCAGACGATGAAGGAAGTCTAGAACCCGGTCAACGGCCGAGGCACTATCTCCCAACATCGTCTGCAAACAGTTGCTCAGACCACACATAAAACGCACATTTTGGAAACTATCACAATCGAGCAATATATGTCTTATTGTGATGGTTTCCCTACAGAACTCGCATTTAGGTGGGTCCCCGCGTTCCATCAGAAATCCATGCGTTAACATGGAGTGACCGATGCGAAGGCGGGTGATCACCACCTCTTCTCTACGACTTGCACGTATTGACGACCCCAAGGACGAACAGTATTTTTAATTACCCTCAATTTGTTACTGCTTGTAGCTGCCCATTCATTTCCCCACTGTAGATGAATTAAATGTTTTACGTGACAAAGGAAGTCAGACACGATTACACGTTGAGTGCATGGCGGCAGAAAAGTTGCTTCCTTTGCCGCATTATCCGCTACAGTGTTTCCTAATATTCCACAGTGGCCAGGAATCCAGATAAATGATACTCTTGCACCTCGTAGTTCAAGGCTATGGACAGAGCACAGAATATCTTGAACTAGAGGGTTTACTGAATACATATCCCGGATTGCCTGGAGGGCACTTTTGAATCAGAACAAACTACGTAATGCAAACTATCGAATTTAATAGTGTTCAAAGCCTTTAAGATGGCAAAGAGTTCGGCCCGTAAAGACACTACAAATTGAGGGTAATCCATACTTATACGTTTCGTCCAGTGAGTAAAATGCACACCCAACATTATCGTTCATCTTAGAACCATCTGTGAAAATAAATTTAGCAGATGGATATGAACTAGTCAGTCGAAAAAACTCACGTTGATACACAATGTTAGGAGTGTTGTCTTTCTGGTATGCACACAAGGAGAAATCAAAGGTCGGCATATTGATTTTCCACGGAGGGACAAGACAAAAGGACCTTTCAAACATTGGGGGTAGTTCAATACGTAAGTCATCAAAAATACGGGAAGTTCTAATACCAAGAGGAGCAGTAGCATTCGGTCGAGTTTCATACTGTCGCACCAATTGATTTTTGAAAACTGTATTAAAAAATACATTTTTACATTAGCGTTACATTTTTTACATTTTTTAATAGCGTGATATACATTAAAAATAAAACATTCAAGGATGAAAGCAAACAGATGTTACACTACAGAGCTCTTCCTTAATCGTTACCACAATAATTTATACCTTGTGCTTTTGTAGCATCCTCTTCTACATCTTATAGTAATATCTATTTTCTTCTATTTGTGTATAACACATATTACATCCCTTGCTTTACCTTCGTCCTCCATCTACTCCAAGGTAAAAATTAGGCCTCTGGTGATAATAATTCTTTGTTAGATTCATATTCGATTTTTCCCCCTTTTACTGAACAGTTACAAAGGTAAATAAATGTATCGCCGTTAGATACAGTAAAAATTACTCATACTTTTTGGTTTAAAACATCATGAAAGTGTTTTATGTATGAAAATGGAAATAAAA
>JAJIZJ010000184.1:15000-20078 GCA_022606455.1 Callitettix versicolor | reverse complement strand
GGGCTAGGCATGTACCACGATGGCGATCGGGCAAACCCGAGCGGAATCGGTGTTCGTTTCGTATATCTCGAATCGCTCTAATTTCCCAAGACGCTCCCGTGGTACAGTGGTCATAGCGTGCGCCTCACACGCGCAACGTCCCCGGTTCGAGCCTTGCCAGAAACGCGCAACTTTTTATTCGATTAATTAATATCCACCGGCGGCTCGGGTACGTAACACGATGGCGGCTGCCAAGTACTTTATATGTTTATATAACACACTATCCACAGGCCCGAGGCACGTAACACGATGGCGGCGGCGGCCATAGAATGGAGTATGACGCACTATCCACCGGCCCGGGGCACGGATGCCGGTGGTAACCATAGATTGAAGTACTTTATATGTTTATATAACACACTATCCACCGTCTCAGGGCTGGTTAGGCGCGTACCATATGTCACACATCCACCCCTACGTCACACCATGAAGTCACACTCGGCCAATCAGAGCGCGGGGCTATACCGTCCGGAATCCTACTATGTTACGTAAGGGTTGTAACATGAAGTTTCAAACCCCTATGCGAGTATGTTAACACAGTCTGGCAGTCAACTGAAGTGCAATTAATTAATGTACGAGTAGCGCCACAGTCAAAAGTGTGGTCGTGATTTAGCATAACGGTGTTGTATTATTTAAAGCCAAGCATGCAACTTTGCATAGTCAATTAATATTATTTCATTTCGAAGAAATTTTGTTTGCCTAAATTCTTCATACTGAAACACACTGTTGTTGCTTCATTGTGATTATTTAATAAAAACATTTTAACTAAACATTGTGTATTACGAAGTCTTTAACAGAAATATTTCCAATCGTTTCTTTAAACATGATCAATGTCTGCAATTTTAAAATAGACGACGCAAATTTAAAAGAATAATATTTTTTCCCATACACTTTTGATAAACTGATTTCGCCATCATAATTAGCATTAAAATGTGCATACATCCGCGTTTTAAATTAAACTTAATTAAAATGGTTACGATGATTTCGATCAAACTTTCAAAGAAACATGGAATAACAAGTTACGATTTTTGAAACAAGTTACCATTTTCAAAATGCTGAACACATTTTGCTGGATAACGAACTTATCAAAGCTATTATTAAAATAAATTTTGTACAAATTTTAATGAAATCGGGATAAAAAAACTGGAAACGTGAGATTGATAGGCCTAACATTTCACACACACTCTTTCTCTCTCACAAACACAGACACGCGTGCTCAAAACAATTTAGGTTATTTTGAAATTTCAAGTTTTTATCAATGTTTCAATAAATTTCAGGTTTTGATCAATGTTTCAGTAAATTATCAGGTTTTGATCAACGTTTAAGTAAATTTCAGGTTTTGATCAATGTTTCAGTAATTGTTCAGGTTTAGATCAATGTTTCAGTAAATGTTCAGGTTTTGATCAATGTTTAAGTAAATGTTCAGGGGATCAATGTTTCAGTAAATGTTCAGGTTTAATAAATGTTTCAGTAAATTTCAGGATTTGATCAATCTTCCAGTAAATGTTCAGATTTTGATCAATGTTTCAGTAAATTTTAAGGTTTTGATTAATGTTTCATTACATTTCAGGTTTTGATCAATGTTTCAGTAAATTTCAGGTTTTAATCAACGCTTCAGTAAATCTCAAGTTTTGATCAATGTTCCAGTAAATGTTAAGGTTTTGATTAATGTTTCAGTAAATTTCAGGTTTTTATCAATGTTTCAGTAAATTTCAGGTTTTAATCAACGCTTCAGTAAATCTCAAGTTTTGATCAATGTTCCAGTAAATGTTCAGGTTTTGATCAATGCTTCAGTAAATGTTTAGGTTTTGATCAATGTTTCAGTAAATTTCAGGTTTTAATCAATTTTTCAGTAAATTTCAGGTTTTGATCAATGTTCCAATAAATGTTCAGGTTTTGATCAATGTTTCAGTAAATGTTCAGGTTTTGATCAATGTTTCAGTAAATATTCAGGGTTTGATCAATGTTTCAGTAAATGTTCAAGTTTTCAGTAAATTATCAGAAGAGGATCTACAGTGGTTATGAGTACCAACGCGTTATTATGGATTAAAAATGAGTAATACAAAAATAATTATAATGTGTAAATGGATCGATGAACATTTCATAGTCTCATACCTGGGTGTTTTGTCAGCTAATTTTTCAAAAGAAAAACGTTTTAAAATTAATTCCTAAGCAAACCCAATTTATTTTTACCTTCAGCTGGCTTAACTATCTGTAATTATTATTTTATAATTATTATCTCAGACACTAGATTCACATTTCATTAAGAAAAATACATTTTCTATTACCATCGGATTTATACAAGGAGCCAGACAAGGATTCCTCCTTCTTGCAAATAAAGTGTATTTAATTGGCCGAGCGAAGCGAAACTCCGATTAAATTGAACCGTTTGGCGTGTGTTCGTTCGTTCTTTCGTTCGTTCGTTCGTTCGTTCGTTCGTTCGTTCTTTCGTTCGTTCGTTCGTTCGTTCGTTCGTTCTTTCGTTCGTTCTTTCGTTCGTTCGTTCGTTCGTTCGTTCTTTCGTTCGTTCGTTCGTTCGTTCGTTCTTCCGTTCGTTCGTTCGTTCGTTCTTTCTTTCGTTCGTTCGTTCGTTCGTTCGTTCGTTCGTTCGTTCTTTCTTTCGTTCGTTCGTTCGTTCGTTCTTTCGTTCGTTCGTTCGTTCGTTCGTTCTTTCGTTCGTTCGTTCGTTCGTTCGTTCTTTCGTTCGTTCGTTCTTTCGTTTGTTCTTTCGTTCGTTCGTTCGTTCGTTCGTTCTTTCGTTCGTTCGTTCGTTCGTTCGTTCTATCGTTCTTTCGTTCGTTCGTTCTTTCGTTCGTTCGTTCGTTCGTTTGTTCTTTCGTTCGTTCGTTCGTTCGTTCGTTCTTTCGTTCGTTCGTTCGTTCTTTCGTTCGTTCGTTCGTTCGTTCGTTCGTTCGTTCTTTCGTTCGTTCTTTCGTTCGTTCTTTCGTTCGTTCGTTCGTTCGTTCGTTCGTTCTATCGTTCTTTCGTTCGTTCGTTCGTTCTTTCGTTCGTTCGTTCGTTCGTTCGTTCGTTCGTTCGATCTTTCTTTCGTTCGTTCGTTCGTTCGTTCGTTCTTTCGTTCGTTCTTTCGTTCGTTCGTTCGTTCTTTCGTTCGTTCGTTCGTTCGTTTGTTCTTTCGTTCGTTCGTTCGTTCGTTCTTTCTTTCGTTCGTTCGTTCTTTCGTTCGTTCGTTCTTTCGTTCGTTCGTTCGTTCTTTCGTTCGTTCGTTCGTTCGTTCGTTCTTTCGTTCGTTCTTTCGTTCGTTCGTTCGTTCTTTCGTTCGTTCGTTCTTTCGTTCGTTCTTTCGTTCGTTCGTTCGTTCTTTCGTTCGTTCGTTCGTTCGTTCTTTCGTTCGTTCGTTCGTTCGTTCGTTCGTTCTTTCGTTCGTTCTTTCGTTCGTTCGTTCGTTCTTTCGTTCGTTCGTTCGTTCGTTCGTTCGTTCGTTCGTTCGTTCGTTCTTTCGTTCGTTCGTTCGTTCGTTTGTTCTTTCGTTCGTTCGTTCGTTCGTTCGTTCGTTCTTTCGTTCGTTCGTTCGTTCTATCGTTCTTTCGTTCGTTCGTTCGTTCTTTCGTTCGTTCGTTCGTTCGTTTGTTCTTTCGTTCGTTCGTTCGTTCGTTCTTTCGTTCGTTCGTTCGTTCGTTCTTTCGTTCGTTCTTTCGTTCGTTCTTTCGTTCGTTCGTTCGTTCGTTCTTTCGTTCGTTCGTTCGTTCGTTTGTTCTTTCGTTCGTTCGTTCGTTCGTTCGTTCTTTCGTTCGTTCGTTCGTTCGTTCTTTCGTTCGTTCGTTCGTTCTTTCGTTCGTTCGTTCGTTCGTTCGTTCTTTCGTTCGTTCTTTCGTTCGTTCGTTCGTTCTTTCGTTCGTTCGTTCGTTCGTTTGTTCTTTCGTTCGTTCGTTCGTTCGTTCGTTCTTTCGTTCGTTCGTTCGTTCGTTCTTTCGTTCGTTCGTTCGTTCTTTCGTTCGTTCGTTCGTTCGTTCGTTCGTTCTTTCGTTCGTTCTTTCGTTCGTTCGTTCGTTCGTTTGTTCTTTCGTTCGTTCGTTCGTTCGTTCTTTCGTTCGTTCGTTCGTTCGTTCGTTCGTTCTATCGTTCTTTCGTTCGTTCGTTCGTTCTTTCGTTCGTTCTTTCGTTCGTTTCTTCGTTTGTTCGTTCGTTCGTTCGTTTTTTCGTTCGTTCGTTCGTTCGTTCTTTCGTTCGTTCTTTCGTTCGTTCTTTCGTTCGTTCGTTCGTTCGTTCGTTCATTCTTTCGTTCGTTCGTTCGTTCTTTCGTTCGTTCGTTCGTTCGTTCGTTCGTTCGTTCGTTCGTTCGTTCGTTCGTTCTTTCGTTCGTTCGTTCGTTCGTTCATTCGTTCGTTCGTTCTTTCGTTCGTTCGTTCGTTCGTTCGTTCGTTCGTTCTTTCGTTCGTTCGTTCGTTCGTTCTTTCGTTCGTTCGTTCTTTCGTTCGTTCGTTCGTTCTTTCGTTCGTTCGTTCGTTCTTTCGTTCGTTCGTTCGTTCTTTCGTTCTTTCGTTCGTTCGTTCGTTCTTTCGTTCGTTCGTTCGTTCGTTCGTTCGTTCGTTCGTTCGTTCGTTCGTTTGTATGTTCGTTCGTTCTTTCGTTCGTTCGTTCGTTCGTTCGTTCTTTCGTTCGTTCGTTCGTTCGTTCTTTCGTTCGTTCGTTCGTTCGTTCGTTCGTTCGTTCGTTCGTTCGTTCGTTCGTTCTTTCGTTCGTTCGTTCATTCGTTCGTTCGTTCTTTCGTTCGTTCGTTCGTTCGTTCTTTCGTTCGTTCGTTCTTTCGTTCGTTCGTTCGTTCGTTCGTTCTTTTGTTCGTTCGTTCGTTCGTTCTTTCGTTCGTTCGTTCGTTCTTTCGTTCGTTCGTTCGTTCTTTCGTTCGTTCGTTCGTTCTTTCGTTCGTTCGTTCGTTCGTTCGTTCGTTCTTTCGTTCGTTCGTTCGTTCGTTCGTTCGTTCGTTCGTTCTTTCGTTCGTTCGTTCTTTCGTTCGTTCGTTCTTTCGTTCGTTCGTTCGTTCTTTCGTTCGTTCGTTCGTTCGTTCGTTCGTTCGTTCTTTC
>JAJIZJ010000184.1:0-10000 GCA_022606455.1 Callitettix versicolor | reverse complement strand
CACGCAAACGGCGTTGAACTTGTAGGTAGTACTCCTTATTGACCGTTTCATCTGGTAACACGAATTCATGATGCACTATGCTATTAATACGAAAAACACAGTGAGCATAACCTTCACGTCAGCGACTTCTCTAATTGTGATTCGGCGATTGTTTATAACCATTTCTTTCACTTTTTCTACTTTGATGAGCTTTTTTCGGTTGTTGATGTGCTGGGGCGTTCACGGCGTTCATCTTCAACGTCTTCACGGCCTTCTTGGAAACGCTTATACCACTCGTAAACTCTTACTTTACTCATAACAGACTCACTACAGGCCCTTGTTAACATTTCACACACTTTGTTATACTTTATTCCATTTTTTACGCAAAATTTGATAAAAATTCTTTCATCCATTTCTTTAAACAAACGAAAATTGATGAGCTCATAAAAACATGTCTAACCTTAGTGGCTGTCAAAGTCAACAATGAAAACAGCTGAAAGTTTTATCATACTTCAAGGGCATGTATACCAACATAATAAAAACAAAAATGTTTGTCAATTGGACTCTCCAAGCCCGAGAAATTAAAAAATTTTCTTTACTTTCTGAACACACCTCGTATATGATTTTCAAGGTAGACAACAGTAGGATTCCGGTCGCTTTGGCCCAAATGGCCCAAGCCGCTGATGTATATATATATACGTGCCGTAAGTGTGCGCCAGGTGTTGGTGGCGTCGTGACGTAGGTGTACGCAAGGTGTGCGTGCCCACCGCCATCGTGTTACGTGCCCAGCCCACCCCAAACAGGTAGATAGAGTGTTATATAAAGTAAGTCTATCTATGAGCGCCTTTCTCTCTCGTGGATGGTGTATGATATATATTTATTTATGATATGGCAGTGCCAGCCGCCATCGTGTTACGTACCCGACCCGCCGGTGGATATTAATTAATCGAATAAAAAGTTGCGCGTTTCTGGCGGGGCTCGAACCGGGGACGTTGCGCGTGTGAGGCGCACGCTATAACCACTGTACCACGGGAGCGTCTTAGGAAATTAGTGCGATTCGAGATATATGAAACGTAACGATTTTGCCTGATCGAATCGCCATCGTGGTACGCACCTAGCCAGCCCTGAGACGGTGGATAGTGCGTCATATAAACGTATAAAGTACTTCATTCTATGGCTGCCGCCGCCATCGTGTTACGTGCCCCGGGCCTGTGGATAGTGCGTCATACTCCATTCTATGGCCGCCGCCATCGTGTTACGTGCCTAGCCCGCCCTGAGACGGTGGATAGTGTGTTATATAAACATATAGGGAAATTAGTGCGATTCGAGATATATGAAACGTAACGATTTTGCCCGATCGAATCGCCATCGGGGTACGTGCCTAGCCAGCCCTGAGACGGTCGATAGTGCGTCATATAAACGTAGTAGGATTCCGGTCGCTTTGGCCCAAATGGCCCAAGCCGCTGATGTATATATATATACGTGCCGTAAGAGTGCGCGAGGTGTTGGTGGCGTCGTGACGTAGGTGTACGCAAGGTGTGCGTGCCCACCGCCATCGTGTTACGTGCCCAGCCCACCCCAAACAGGTAGATAGAGTGTTATATAAAGTAAGTCTATCTATGAGCGCCTTTCTCTCTCGTGGATGGTGTATGATATATATTTATTTATGATATGGCAGTGCCAGCCGCCATCGTGTTACGTACCCGACCCGCCGGTGGATATTAATTAATCGAATAAAAAGTTGCGCGTTTCTGGCGGGGCTCGAACCGGGGACGTTGCGCGTGTGAGGCGCACGCTATAACCACTGTACCACGGGAGCGTCTTAGGAAATTAGTGCGATTCGAGATATATGAAACGTAACGATTTTGCCTGATCGAATCGCCATCGTGATACGCACCTAGCCAGCCCTGAGACGGTGGATAGTGCGTCATATAAACGTATAAAGTACTTCATTCTATGGCTGCCGCCGCCATCGTGTTACGTGCCCCGGGCCTGTGGATAGTGCGTCATACTCCATTCTATGGCCGCCGCCATCGTGTTACGTGCCTAGCCCGCCCTGAGACGGTGGATAGTGTGTTATATAAACATATAGGGAAATTAGTGCGATTCGAGATATATGAAACGTAACGATTTTGCCCGATCGAATCGCCATCGGGGTACGTGCCTAGCCAGCCCTGAGACGGTCGATAGTGCGTCATATAAACGTATAAAGTACTTCATTCTATGGCTGCCGCCGCCATCGTGTTACGTGCCCCGGGCCTGTGGATAGTGCGTCATACTCCATTCTATGGCCGCCGCCATCGTGTTACGTGCCTAGCCCGCCCTGAGACGGTGGATAGTGTGTTATATAAACATATAGGGAAATTAGTGCGATTCGAGATATATGAAACGTAACGATTTTGCCCGATCGAATCGCCATCGGGGTACGTGCCTAGCCAGCCCTGAGACGGTCGATAGTGCGTTATATAAACATAGAAAGTACTTCATTCTATGGCCGCCGCCGCCATCGTGTTACGTGCCCCGGGCCTGACCCTGCCCAGCTTTGGTGCCATCATGGTACGTACTCAGCCCAAAGTGACATTATAGTATGTACCCAGCCCGTAGCCATCATGTACCCTTCCCAACCAGCTGCCGACGTGATGGAAGCGAAATCGGCCCGCAGCTGGCCCGTTGTAATGCCTAGCCGGCTATCGCCATCGTGTTACATGCCTAGCCCACTCCGAGCAGGCGGATAGTGCGTTATATAAACAATTAAAGTACGTCAATCTATGACCGCCTTTCTCTCCCTCGTGGATGGTGTATGATATATGTAGGTGCCTAGCCGGCTGTCGCCATCGTGTTACGTGCTCAGCCCAGGACTAGGGCCTGTGGATAGTGTGTTATATAAACATATAAAGTAAGTCTATCTACGACCGCCTCTCTCTCTCCCTCGTGGATGGTGTATGATATATGTAGGTGCCTAGCCGGCTGTCGCCATCGTGTTACATGCCCTGCCCGTCGCCATTACGTTTCAGGCTCGGTCATTTTCGTCATCATGGAACGTACCCAACCCACCGCTATTACGTACATGCTCGGTCATTTCCGTCATCATGGTACGTACCCAATCCGTCGTCATCGTGTATCCTGCCCAGCTTTGATGCCATCATTTTACTTACTCAGCCCTAGGTGACATTATAGTATGTACCCAGCCCGTCGCCATCATATACCCTTCTCGGCCACTATTGCCATTACGGTACGTACCCAACCCTTCGCCATCATGTAACTTGCCTAGCATCTGATGCCATCATGGAACGTACTCAGCCCTTGGTGACAATACCCCACACGTCGCCATCATGTACTCTTCCAGGTCATTTCTTGCCATTATGGTACGTACCCAAACCGTCGCCATCGTGTACCCTTCCCAGCCATTTTTGTCAGTATGGTACGTACCCAACCCGTCGTCTTCGTGTACCCTGTTCAGCTTTATATCAATCATTACAAAGGCTCAGATCTAGGTGACTGTATAGTAAGTACTCAGCCTGTCGCTATTACGTACTCTTCCCAGGCATTTTTGTCATTGTGGTACGTACCCGACCCGTCGTCTTCGTGTACCCTGCCCAGCTTAATTTCAATCTTTACAAAGGCTAAGAACTAGGTGACATTATAGTAACTACCTAACCCGTCGCCATTATGTACCCTTCTTAACCATTTTTGTCATTATGGTACGTACCCAACCCTAGGTGACATTATCGTAGGTACCCAGCCTACGCCATCATGTACCTTTCTTAGCCATTTTGTCATTATGGTACGTACCCAACCCGTTGCCATCGTGTACCCTGCTCAACTTTGTATCAATCATTGCAAAGGCTCAGAACTAGGTGACAATATAGTAACTACCCAGCCCGTCACCATTATGTACGTGACAATATAGTATATACCCCACACGTCGCCATCATGTACTCTTCCAGGTCATTTCTTGCCATTATGGTACGTACCCAAACCGTCGCCATCGTGTACCCCTCCCAGCCATTTTTGTCATTATGGTACGTACCCAACCCGTCGTCTTCGTGTACCCTGTTCAGCTTTATATCAATCATTACAAAGGCTCAGATCTAGGTGACTGTATAGTAAGTACCCAGCCTGTCGCTATTACGTACTCTTCCCAGGCATTTTGTCATTGTAGTACGTACCCGACCCGTCGTCTTCGTGTACCCTGCCCAGCTTAATTTCAATCTTTACAAAGGCTAAGAACTAGGTGACATTATAGTAACTACCTAACCCGTCGCCATTATGTACCCTTCTTAACCATTTTTGTCATTATGGTACGTACCCAACCCTAGGTGACATTATCGTAGGTACCCAGCCTACGCCATCATGTACCTTTCTTAGCCATTTTGTCATTATGGTACGTACCCAACCCGTTGCCATCGTGTACCCTGCTCAACTTTGTATCAATCATTGCAAAGGCTCAGAACTAGGTGACAATATAGTAACTACCCAGCCCGTCACCATTATGTACCCTTCCCAGGCATTTTTTTTGTCATTATGGTACGTACCCAACTCGTTGCCATCGTGTAACCTGCTCAGCTTTATATCAATAATTGCAAAGGCTCAGAACTAGGTGACATTATAGTATCTACCCAGCCCGTCGCCATTATGTACTCTTCATAGGCATTTTTGTCATTGTGGTACGTACCCGACCCGTCGTCTTCGTGTACCCTGCCCTGCTTAATTTCAATCTTTACAAAGGCTAAGAACTAGGTGACATTATAGTAACTACCTAACCCGTCGCCATTATGTACCTTTCTTAACCATTTTTGTCTTTATGGTACGTACCCAACCCGTTGCCATCGTGTACCCTGCTCAGCTTTATATCAATCATTGCAAAGGATCAGAACTAGGTGACATTATAGTATCTACCCAGCCCGTCGCCATTATGTACTCTTCATAGGCATTTTTGTCATTATGGTACGTACCCAACCCGTTGCCATCGTATACTCTGCTCAGCTTTATATCAATCATTGCAAAGGCTCAGAACTAGGTGACAGTACAGTAACTACCCAGCCCGTCGCCATTATGTACTCTTCTCAGCCTTTTTTGCCATTATGATACGTACCCAACCCGTCTCCATCATGTACCATCTCCAGCCATTTTCGCCATTATGATAGTACCCAACCCGTCGCCAACGTGTACCCTGCCCTCGTTTGATTCTATCATTGTAAGGACACAGCCCTAGGTGACATTATAGTATCTACCCAGCCAGTCGCTATCATATACTCTTCCCAGCAATTTTTGCCATTATGGTACGTACCCAACCCGTCGCCATCGTGTACCCTGTCCAGCTTTGGTTCCATTATGGCAAGGGCTGAAGTGGATCGTTGCCATCTGCCCACCGCCACTATCTCCACCAAGTGGGCGCCATTATAGTAGGTGCCTAGCCCTGTCGCCATTATGTATCCTCCCACTCGAACTTTGGTGCCGTTATAATACGTACGCAACCCGTTTTCGAACGCCATCATGTACCCTGCCCAGAACGTGAAGCGGGTACATCGTTTCCTGCAGCAGGCGTAATCGTCGACTCCTATCTTGTACACAGGCAGTCTGGCAAAATTCAATTTCATTTGTACGGTTCTGCAACGGCAATGGCAGAAGGAAAAACACTGGCAGATTTTGCACGCTAGCCCGTCTACTTGGCATTCGGGCGCGGCGAAGCATTTCAGTTCGCAGCAGTATTGAGTTTTGTCTGTAAAAAATATAGAAAAAATCAAGCTAATACACTGGTGCACATGCTGGCAACACGCACTGTTGCACATGCTGGCAACATGCGCTTTGCGGTCGACAAGTAGCCGCAGGACTGCATTATCGCGTAGGCCAGTTGCAGCCGTGTTGTGGAGAAGGAAAGAAGCGTTGAAACAATACAAGGCGGACATAATACAAGCGTTCACGAGGTAAAACGAATTATATTTTTTTTTCACTCTCGGCCCTAGGTGACATTACAGTACGTACCCAACCCGTCGCCATTATGTACCCTGCCTAGCATCTAGTGCTGTCATGACACGTGCCCAGCCCGTCGCCATCATGTACCCTTCCCAGGCCATTTTCACCATTATAGTACGTACCCAAACCTTCGCCATCGTGTATCCTGCCCAGCTTTGGTGCCATCATTTTACTTACTTAGCCCTAGGTGACATGTCGCCATCATGTACTCTTCCCGGCTATTTTTGCTAATATGTTAAGTACCCAACCCATCGCCATCGTGTGCTTTGTCTAGCATCTGGTGCCATCATGGTACGTACTCCGCCCTAAGCGACATTATAGTATGTACCCAGCCAGTCTCTATCATGTACTCTTCCCAGCCATTTTGCCATTATGGTACGCACCCAACCCGTCGCCATCGTATATCCTGCCCAGCTTTGGTTCCATTATTGCAAGGGCTCACCCCTAGGTGACATTATAGTGTGTAGCCAACCTGTTGCCAACATGTATCTTTCCCGACCATTTTGCCATTATGGTACGTACCCAACTCGTCTCCATCGTGTACCCTGCTCAACTTTAGTCCATCATAGTACGTACTCAGACCTAAATGAAATTATAGTATGTACCCAGCCCGTCGCCATCATGTACCCTTCCAAACCATTTTTTTTGTCATTATGGTACGTATTCAGTCCGTCGCCATCATGTACCTTGCCTATCATTTGGTGCCATCACGGTACATACTCAGCCCTAGGTGACATTATATTATATACCCAGTCCTTCGCCATCATCACAGCTTTCCCAACCATTTTTTTGCAATTATGGTAAGTACCGAAACCGTCTCCATCATGTACTCTACCCAGCCATTTTTGCCATTATGATACCCAAAAAGTCTCCATCATGTACTCTTCCCAGCCATTTTTGCCATTATGATAAGTACCCAACCGTCTCCATCATGTACTCTTCCCAGTCATTTTTGCCATTATGATACCCAAAAAGTCTCCATCATGTACTCTTCCCAGCCATTTTTGCTATTATGATACCCAAAAAGTCTCCATCATGTACTCTTCTCAGCCATTTTTGCCATTAGAATAAGTACCTAAACCGTCTCCATCATGTACTCTTTCCAACCATTTCCATTATGGTACGTACCCAACCCGTTGCCATCGTGTACCCTGACCAGCCTTGGTTCCATCGTGACATGGGTTCATCCCTAGGTGACATTATAGTAAGTACCCAACCAGTCGCCATCGTGTAGCCTGCCCAGCTTTGGTTCCATCATGGCAAGGGCTCTGCCCTAGAGATGTGTAAGATTATTCCCCATTTACTTATGCTACAATATGGCAGCCTCTGGTTTAACGAGACGAGTGTACGCAGCTTTGGTCAAACGCAATGATCGATTATTTTAAAATTCAGTTGGAGGATATCTTGTATAAAGTCCAAATGTATGTTTAATACTTCTTTTACATCGGTTTCAAGATGGCGGCTTTTATTTTAACGATGTCGAATGTACGAATTTTTAATCAAAGGCATTGGTCGATTTTTTTTTTTTTTTTTTTTTGCAATTTGGTACGAAGAAAACTTGGTATAAAGCCCGAAAGATGTATGGGCAATGTTATCCTCATTCACTTCCGTTTCAAGATGGCGGACTCTGACCATGTCTTGTATAAAGGCTAAATGTATGTTTAACACTTTTTCCTAAGAAACATTGGTATAAAACCTGAAAGACGTATGTATAAGGTTTTCCTCACTCACTCACTTCTGTTTCAAGACGGCTGGCTCTGATTCAAAGTTGAGAGTATACTGGCTGCACGGCAAAACCTATCATAATTTCGATCAACTCTTATTATAAATTATTTTAATTATATCGAATGCCATTATACTACACACCAGACCTATTAAGCACAAACATGTTTAATTGAGGTCATCCAAATGTAGGTGTGAGTGTCAAGTGTTAAAGTCTTGTAAGTGTAAGTGTGTGTGTTAGGGTACCCCGAGGGACGTCTAAGTCCTCTCAACAGGTGCAGTTAGTCTACACACCCATGTAGGGGGCTAAGATAGTAAAACAATGAAAAGCATAATGCAGGTAACATAGCTATTTACTGTGATATTTCATTTCAATGAATATGAAAGCATGCAATAAAATCAATAAATAACAACCGGCTTGTAGTCCAAATGTATGTTTAACACCTTTTCCTAAGAAACGTTGTACAAAGCCTGAAAGACTTATGTGTAAGGTTATCCTCACTCACTCACTTCTGTTTCAAGACATATATTAATTATATCGAATACCATTATACCGCACACAAAATCTATTAAGCACAAACATGTTTAATTGAGGCCATCCAAATGTAGGTGTGAGTGTAAAGTGTTAAAGTCTTGTAAGTGTAAGTGTGTGTGTGTGTGTGTGTGTGTGTGTGTTAGGGTACCCCGAGGGACGTCTAAGTCCTCCCAACAGGTGCAGTTAGTCTACACACACATGTAGGGGGCTAAGATAGTAAAACAATGAAAAGCATAATGCAGGTAACATAGCTAATTACTGTGATATTTCATTTCAATGAATATGAAAGCATGCAATCAAATCAATAAATAACAACCGGCTTGTAGTCCAAATGTATGTTTAACACTTTTTCCTAAGAAACCTTTTACAAAGCATGAAAGACGTATGAGTAAGGTTATCCTCACTCACCCACTTCTGTTTCAAGACGGCTGGCTCTGATTCAAAGTTGAGAGTATACTGGCTGCACGGCAAAACCTAACGTAATTTTGATCACCTCTTATTATAAATCTTTTTAATTATATCGAATACCATTATACCGCACACCAGACCTATTAAGCAAAAACATGTTTAATTGAGGCCATCCAAATGTAGGTGTGAGTGTAAAGTAGTGTTAAAGTCTTGTAAGTGTAAGTGTGTGTGTTAGGGTACCCCGAGGGACGTCTAAGTCCTCTCAACAGGTGCAGTTAGTCTACACACACATGTAGGGGGTTAAGATAGTAAAACAATGAAAAGCATAATGCAGGTAACATAGCTAATTACTGTGATATTTCATTTCAATGAATATGAAAGCATGCAATCAAATCAATAAATAACAACCGGCTTTGTAGTCCAAATGTATGTTTAACACTTTTTCTAAGAAACCTTGTACAAAGCCTGAAAGACGTATGTGTAATGTTATCCTCACTCACTCACTTCTGTTTCAAGACACATATTAATTATATCGAATACAATTATACCGCACACCAGACCTATTAAGCACAAACATGTTTAATTGAGGCCATCCAAATGTAGGTGTAAGTGTAAAATATGTTTGTGTGTGTTAGGGTACCCAGAGGGATGTCTAAGTCCTCTCAACAGGTGCAGTTAGTCTACACACACATACAAGTAGAGGGGCTAAGATAGTAAAACAATGAAAAGCATAATGCAGGTAACATAGCTAATTACTGTGATATTTCATTTCAATGAATATGAAAGCATGCAATCAAATCAATAAATAACAACCGGCTTGTAGTCCAAATGTATGTTTAACACTTTTTCCTAAGAAACCTTGTACAAAGCCCTGAAAGACGTATGTGTAAGGTTATCCTCACTCACTCACTTCTGTTTCAAGACGGCTGGCTCTGATTCAAAGTTGAGAGTATACTGGCTGCACGGCAAAACCTAACGTAATTTTGATCACCTCTTATTATAAATCTCTTTAATTATATCGAATACCATTATACCGAACACCAGACCTATTAAGCACAAACATGTTTAATTGAGGCCATCCAAATGTAGATGTGAGTGTAAAGTGTTAAAGTCTTGTAAGTGTAAGTTTGTGTGTGTTAGGGTACCCTCGAGGGACGTCTAAGTCCTCTCAACAGGTGCAGTTAGTCTACACACACATACAAGTAGGGGGCTAAGATAGTAAAACAATGAAAAGCATAATACAGGTAACATAGCTAATTACTGTGATATTTCATTTCAATGAATATGAAAGCATGCAATCAAATCAATAAATAACAACCAGTTTAGTTAAACAGTAAATATTTATTATTAGCATTTTAAACGTTATGAGCGGAAGTTACC
>JAJIZJ010000425.1:7500-13096 GCA_022606455.1 Callitettix versicolor | reverse complement strand
TTATTGACATTATTATATTATTGATAATTGCTAAATTATTGACATTATTGACATTTTATATATTGATATTATTGACATTATTGACATTATTGACATTATTGACATTATTGACATTATTGACATTATTGACATTATTGACATTATTGACGTTATTGACATTATTGACATTATTGACATTATTGACATTATTGACGTTATTGACATTATTGACATTATTGACATTATTGACATTATTGACATTGTTGACATTATTGACATTATTGACGTTATTGACATTATTGACATTGTGACATTATTGACATTATTGACGTTATTGACATTATTGACGTTATTGACATTATTGACATTATTGACATTATTGACATTATTGACATTATTACATTATTGACATTATTGACATTATTGACATTATTGACATTATTGACATTATTGATGACATTATTGACATTATGACATTATTGACATTATTGATGTTATTGACATTATTGACATTAGTTGACATTATTGACATTTATTGACATTATTGACGTTATTGACATTATTGACATTATTGACATTATTGACATTATTTTATTGACGATTATTGACATTATTGACATTATTGACATTATTGACATTATTGACATTATTGACATTATTGACATTATTGACATTATTGACATTATTGACATTATTGACATTATTGACATTATTGACATTATTGACATTATTTATTGACATTATTGACATTATTGACATTATTGACATTATTGACATTATTGACATTTGACATTGACATTATTGACATTATTGACATTATTGACATTATTGACATTGACATTATTGACATTATTGACATTATTGACATTATTGACATTATTGACATTATTGACATTATTGACATTATTGACGTTATTGACATTATTGACATTATTGACGTTATTGACATTATTGACATTATTGACATTATTGACATTATTGACATTATTGACATTATTGACATTGACGTTATTGACGTTATTGACATTATTGACATTATTGACATTATTGACATTATTGACATTATTGACATTATTGACATTATTGACATTATTGACATTATTGACATTATTGACATTATTGACATTTGATTGACATTATTGACATTATTGACATTATTGACATTATTGACATTATTGACATTATTGACATTATTGACATTATTGACATTATTGACATTATTGACATTATTGACATTATTGACATTATTGACATTATTGACATTATTGACATTATTGACATTATTGACATTATTGACATTATTGACATTATTGACATTATTGACATTATTGACATTATTGACATTATTGACATTATTGACATTATTGACATTATTGACATTATTGACATTATTGACATTATTGACATTATTGACATTATTGACATTATTGACATTATTGACATTATTGACATTATTGACATTATTGACATTATTGACATTATTGACATTATTGACATTATTGACATTATTGACATTATTGACATTATTGACATTATTGATTGACATTATTGACATTATTGACATTATTGACATTATTGACATTATTATTGACGTTATTGACATTATTTATTGACATTATTGACATTATTTATTGACATTATTGACATTATTGACATTATTGACATTATTGACATTATTGACATTATTGACATTTTTGACATTTTGACACATTATTGACATTATTGACATTTTTGACATTTTTGACATTTTTGACATTATTGACATTATTGACATTATTGACATTATTGACATTATTGACATTATTGACATTATTGACATTATTGACATTATTGACATAATTGATATTATTGACATTATTGACATTATTGACATTTTTGACATTTTTGACATTATTGACATTATTGACATTATTGACATTATTGACATTATTGACATTATTGACATTATATACATTATTGACATTATTGACATTATTGACGTTATTATTGACATTATTATTTATTGACATTTTGATTGACATTATTGACATTATTGACATTATTGACATTATTGACATTTGACATTATTGACATTATTGACATTATTGACATTATTGACATTATTGACATTATTGACATTATTGACATTATTGACATTATTGACATTATTGACATTATTGACATTATTGACATTATTGACATTATTGACATTATTGACATTATTGACATTATTGACATTATTGACATTATTGACGTTATTGACATTATTGACATTATTACATTGACGCTATTGACATTATTTTATTGACATTATTGACATTATTGACATTATTGACATTATTGACATTATTGACATTATTGACATTTATTGACATTATTGACATTATTGACATTATTGACATTATTGACATTATTGACATTATTGACATTATTGACATTATTGACATTATTGACATTATTGACATTATTGACATTATTGACATTATTGACATTATTGACATTATTGACATTATTGACATTATTGACATTATTGACATTATTGACATTATTGACATTATTGACATTATTGACATTATTGACATTATTTACATTATTGACATTATTGACATTATTGACATTATTGACATTATTGACATTATTGACATTATTGACATTATTGACATTATTGACATTATTGACATTATTGACATTATTGACATTATTGACATTATTGACATTATTGACATTATTGACATTATTGACATTATTGACATTATTGACATTATTGACATTATTGACATTATTGACGTTATTGACGTTATTGACATTATTGACGTTATTGACGCTATTGACATTATTCACGTTATTGACATTATTGACATTATTGACGTTATTGACATTATTGACATTATTGACATTATTGACATTATTGACATTATTGACATTATTGACATTATTGACATTATTGACATTATTGACATTATTGACATTATTGACATTATTGACATTATTGACATTATTGACATTATTGACATTATTGACATTATTGACATTATTGACATTATTGATTATTGACATTATGACATTATTGACATTATTGACATTATTGACATTATTGACATTATTGACATTATTGACATTATTGACATTATTGACATTATTGACATTATTGACATTATTGACATTATTGACATTATTGACATTATTGACATTATTGACATTATTGACATTATTGACATTATTGACATTATTGACATTATTGACATTATTGACATTATTGACATTATTGACATTATTGACATTATTGACATTATTGACATTATTGACATTATTGACATTATTGACATTATTGACATTATTGACATTATTGACATTATTGACATTATTGACATTATTGACATTATTGACATTATTGACATTATTGACATTATTGACATTATTGACATTATTGACATTATTGACATTATTGACATTATTGACATTATTGACATTATTGACATTATTGACATTATTGACATTATTGACATTATTGACATTATTGACATTATTGACATTATTGACATTATTGACATTATTGACATTATTGACATTATTGACATTATTGACATTATTGACATTATTGACATTATTGACATTATTGACATTATTGACATTATTGACATTATTGACATTATTGACATTATTGACATTATTAAATTATTGACGTTATTGACATTATTGACATTATTGACATTATTCACGTTATTGACATTATTGACATTATTGACATTATTGACATTATTGACATTATTGACATTATTGACGTTATTGACATTATTGACATTATTGACATTATTGACATTATTGACATTATTGACATTATTGACATTATTGACATTATTGACATTATTGACATTATTGACATTATTGACATTTGACATTATTGACATTATTGACATTATTGACATTATTGACATTATTGACATTATTGACATTATTGACATTATTGACATTATTGACATTATTGACATTATTGACATTATTGACATTATTGACATTATTGACATTATTGACATTATTGACATTATTGACATTATTGACATTATTGACATTATTGACATTATTGACATTATTGACATTATTGACATTATTGACATTATTGACATTATTGACATTATTGACATTATTGACATTATTGACATTATTGACATTATTGACATTATTGACATTATTGACATTATTGACATTATTGACATTATTGACATTATTGACATTTGATTTATTGATTATTGACATTATTTGACATTATTGACATTATTGACATTATTGACATTATTGACATTATTGACATTATTGACATTATTGACATTATTGACATTATTGACATTATTGACATTATTGACATTATTGACATTATTGACATTATTGACATTATTGACATTATTGACATTATTGACATTATTGACATTATTGACATTATTGACATTATTGACATTATTGACATTATTGACATTATTGACATTATTGACATTATTGACATTATTGACATTATTGACATTATTGACATTATTGACATTATTATTGACATTATTGACATTATTGACATTATTGACATTATTGACATTATTGACATTATTGACATTATTGACATTATTGACATTATTGACATTATTGACATTATTGACATTATTGACATTATTGACATTATTGACATTATTGACATTATTGACATTATTGACATTATTGACATTATTGACATTATTGACATTATTGACATTATTGACATTATTGACATTATTGACATTATTGACATTATTGACATTATTGACATTATTGACATTATTGATTGACATTATTGACATTATTGACATTATTGACATTATTGACATTATTGACATTATTGACATTATTGACATTATTGACATTATTGACATTATTGACATTATTGACATTATTGACATTATTGACATTATTGACATTGACATTATTGACATTATTGACATTATTGACATTATTGACATTATTGACATTATTGACATTATTGACATTATTGACATTATTGACATTATTGACATTATTGACATTATTGACATTATTGACATTATTGACATTATTGACATTATTGACATTATTGACATTATTGACATTATTGACATTATTGACATTATTGACATTATTGACATTATTGACATTATTGACATTATTGACATTATTGACATTATTGACATTATTGACATTATTGACATTATTGACATTATTGACATTATTGACATTATTGACATTATTGACATTATTGACATTATTGACATTATTGACATTATTGACATTATTGACATTATTGACATTATTGACATTATTGACATTATTGACATTATTGACATTATTGACATTATTGACATTATTGACATTATTGACATTATTGACATTATTGACATTATTGACATTATTGACATTATTGACATTATTGACATTATTGACATTATTGACATTATTGACATTATTGACATTATTGACATTATTGACATTATTGACATTATTGATTATTGACATTATTGACATTATTGACATTATTGACATTATTGACATTATTGACATTATTGACATTATTGACATTATTGACATTATTGACATTATTGACATTATTGACATTATTGACATTATTGACATTATTGACATTATT
>JAJIZJ010000425.1:0-2500 GCA_022606455.1 Callitettix versicolor | reverse complement strand
CGGCGGTTCAACGCCTGCATGATATACCGTCGGGCGTTCGGCCGGGACACCTGGGGTCCGGACGGCAACGCGCTGACCGAAGCCAGCGCGACCGCCGGTCTCCACCTGGAGCCGTAGGCCGCAACCCAACGGGTCGCGACGTCCTACTGAGGGAGAAATGCGGCTCACCGCCGTCTCTTACCGTCATAAGCCAAGCCAACAGTTCATTCTCGCCGCTCGCACGAGTACGGTCGGCTAAAACGTGTGGTTAGTCTGGCAGACGGCAGTGATGACTTGGCGCGAGAGCGTGAATCTCCCCGTTCGAACTTTCGGGTCTTTTTCCGCTTACCCCTGAACGGTTTCACGTACTTTTGAACTCTCTCTCAAAGTTCTTTTCAACTTTCCTCACGGTACTTGTTCGCTATCGGTCTCGTGGTCGTATTTAGCCTTAGATGGAGTTTACCACCCACTTAGGGCTGCACTCTCAAGCAACCTGACTCTAAGGAGAGACCCAACCCGAGATCGTCTGCGGTCGCTACGGGCCTGGCACCCTCTACGGGCAGTGGCCCCATTCAAGATGGACTTGAACGCGCAAACGGTACCCGGGATAATCGGGTCCTCCTGAACACCACATTTCCCTGCGGGCAGGGCCCGCGGGATTCGGTGTTGGGCTCTTCCCTTTCGCTCGCAGCTACTAGGGGAATCCTTGTTAGTTTCTTTTCCTCCGCTTATTAATATGCTTAAATTCAGCGGGTAATCCCACCTGATCTGAGGTCGTTAACTGAATTTGGTCGCGAGCTCGGGAACTCCCGGGCGCGGTCGGATGAACCGCCGCGCTCGAGACGCTCCCTAATGGCGCCTGGCGTTTACCGCGCGCAGTACAACAGAAAAATGTTGCACAGCGCGACGGTTGCGTATTTCTGCATCGTAACAACGCCCAGAGGCTACCGCCCGTAAGCGGAAACTTTCTAGTACGCTGGAACGCGCGAAACGCGGCCCCAAGAAAATTTATATTTAACGCTTTCCCACGGTGTTGACCGACTCAATCGACCGCCTCCAACGGCTTTCCGGAAACGAGTAACTTTTCTTAATGAAAAAAGTTTTGAACACGTCGCCTGGCCGTATGGCGGTCCCGGGCACGGTGGTACTACCGCGTTCATTTTTCGGGCTGCCGCTCTTTATACGCCCGTGAGTATTTGAGGAGACGCCTCCGGAAACTACGCTTCAAAAAGCGCATTCACTTCCGCAAGGCGAGCCTTCCCAAGAACGCTCGTCTCCGCAACGCTCTAGACACTTCCCCATTGGGTAGGAGCGGAGCGCGCGAACGAGCAAGTATTCAACCGAACCGGAGTTCGTTTGTTACCGACCTCAGACAGGCGTGGCCCTTGGATCAGGATCCCAGGGCCGCAATGTGCGTTCGAAATGTCGATGTTCATGTGTCCTGCAGTTCACACTATAACGCGCAGTTTGCTGCGTTCTTCATCGACCCACGAGCCAAGTGATCCACCGTTCAGGTAATCAGTTCTTTGGTGTAAAACACTTGTTCTTTTTCGAAAAAAACATGTTGTTTTTTTCGTCAGAACGCCTGACCGCTTGTTTCTCGGCACGATCGTATCGATCGCGGGAGACTGAGCGTGACCGTACAGACGTTCCGCACAAGAGCACACGCGTTGCGCGCCGTAGGGTAAGAGGTCTCCCCTGCACTGGGAGCCTTCCCCGCGGGCACGCGAACAGCGCAGTAAAGCCTCAGCCGTTCCGTTTCTCCACGCAGCCATTGCGTTTTTTATGGGCGAGCGAAGAAAGGAAGGCGTCGGCGCTTTTTTCTTTTTTTGCTCGTATATTATTATGTTCGCTGGGCGTAATAAATACGTTAATGATCCTTCCGCAGGTTCACCTACGGAAACCTTGTTACGACTTTTACTTCCTCTAAATGATCAAGTTTGGTCATCTTTCCGGCAACATCGGCGACCGGCAGAACCGATCGCCGCGCACCAGTCCGAAGACCTCACTAAATCATTCAATCGGTAGTAGCGACGGGCGGTGTGTACAAAGGGCAGGGACGTAATCAACGCGAGCTTATGACTCGCGCTTACTGGGAATTCCTCGTTCATGGGGAACAATTGCAAGCCCCAATCCCTAGCACGAAGGAGGTTCAACGGGTTACCTGGGCCTGTCGGCCAGGGAAGACACGCTGATTCCTTCAGTGTAGCGCGCGTGCGGCCCAGGACATCTAAGGGCATCACAGACCTGTTATTGCTCAGTCTCGTGCGGCTAGGGAGCCGCCTGTCCTCTAAGAAGAAATTGAATCGCCGGTAACACTCATTGTGGGTACCGGAAATCGCCTAGTTAGCAGGCTGGAGTCTCGTTCGTTATCGGAATTAACCAGACAAATCGCTCCACCAACTAAGAACGGCCATGCACCACCACCCACCGAATCAAGAAAGAGCTCAATCTGTCAATCCTTCCGGTGTCCGGGCCTGTGAGTTTCCCGTGTTGAGTCATTAAGCCGCAGGTTCCACTC
>JAJIZJ010000172.1:12500-20963 GCA_022606455.1 Callitettix versicolor | reverse complement strand
AAAGAAGTGTAAAATAATTATATATATTAAAAGGCATTTTTGAACCACCTTTGGCGATAGTTTTGATTCTTTAAAGAACCTCGGTTAGGAGTGGTTCTAAATTAATAAATTGAAATGTTCTTATAAACGTTGTCATTTGACGTGGCAAATGATTAACTTACAGGATATGAATACGAAAATTGTTTCAAATTTTCAGTATTTTTCAAAAGGTGATATTTTGTATCGTAAATGATGCTGTGTAGATCATGGACAGTTTCAAAATAATAAATTATGATTTGTATCTAAAAAAGTAAAATGTTGTATAAATATGTAAATAAATATCACTTGTTTTTTCTGGAAATGTGAAAACACGTAATTCTGAAAAATCTATATCAGTTTCCCAGAAAGTTTAATTATCATTATAAAACAAATTTCATTACCTTTTTTTCAAATTTGTACCAATATAAGGGGCGAAGAAAAGCGTATTTTAATGAAAATGTCACGTTGAGATTTGTGTGAATAAATTCGTTTCAGGTCACGTAGAGCACAACAAATGCCTGTCTGTCTGTGTGTCTGCTTGTGCACACTAAACTAATTAAACTATTTAGTTCAAACAAGAGAACATCGAGTTCTGTGATTTAAAGTCGGACAGCCATTAGAACTCAATAACACACGTATACATTAAAATTACTATACATTATTTTGTAAATATCCATTTGGAATATAGTGGCTATCGTGGTAACATAATATGGTTATCGTGTGTGGTTATAATATCTGTGTGTGTGTTTGTTTGTGTGTGTGTGTGTGTGTGTGTGTGTGTGTGTGTGTGCGTATGTGTGTGTGTGCGCGCGTGTGTGTGCGTACGGGACTTGTGTGTGCGTGCGTGTGTGCGTGTGTGTGTGTGTGCGTGCTCGGGCGTGTGTGTGTGTGAGAGAGAGAGTGAGTGTGTGTTTGTGTGTATGTGTGTGTGTGTGTTTGTGTGTGCGTGTGCACGTGTCTGTGTGTTTGTGCGCGCGCGTGTGTGTGCATGTACACGTGTTATGTGTGTGTGTGTGTGTGTGTGTGTGTGTTTCATGATAACAAAAAAGGTGGATTAATCTCTTATAGGACCTGGGTTAAAGGTACCGTCACGCCCCAGAATGTGGAACTCAAATTAAGCTCAAGATATTGCTACCCACTAAAAATCCACCGAAAGCATTCCTCTTCTACAAACCACCCCATGGAACCGCCGCCAGGCATTACTTCGATGACAGGTGGGCTGGTTGTCCGTCTATCCGTCTACAAAGTTGGCTCTTCATACTTGATCGTCAATCCGTTCTCTTTATGACCACTGCGGCGGCGAATCCTGCAGTGGCCATCCAGTTGGTCTCTGAAGTCATCATTGTCGCAGAGATTTTCCCGTATAATGCTGCCTCCCTACAAGTATGGTGGGGGAGTTGTGTGTGTGTGTGTGTGTGTGTTTTTTTTAGCACAGTCATTTTTGAAAATTTTGGTCCAATTTGATTCAAAGCTTGGCACGAATATCGATTTTAGTACCATTTGCTAAAATATCGTTTTTTAAACTCTCATTTAAAGATCGCTACAGTCACTATTAGTGGTAAATTCGATAAATTTTTAACTCATCTGAGAAAATTTAATCAGTTTTTAGTGATTTTTATTACCACTGTTAATTGTTTACTAATTTTATTGTTTTATTTTTGTTGTTTACTAATGTAAAATAGATACGAGATACGGGCAAAAATCAATGTCAAAATTTAATAAAAATATTAAAATTGTTTATTTTTTTAGTGGTTGACACAGACACTTTCAAAATATATTTTGCAATGTCACAATACTTGATTTATTTAGAAAGTAAGAAATGATTGTACAACTGGAATTTTCCCTGACTAGAAACAGTTACGTATCAGTTTGTTCGGTATTATTGCAGCGGAGTCAAGTAAGGACAAAATAAACGTATTACGACGGGAAGAGTATCCTGTGACTATACACTGCGATACAGTCAAAGCAAAAAACACTTAAGTCAATTTACGATCAAAGCAGTCCTTTAATAAAGCTGTGGGTAATTAAATATCTTTTATTTGCTTTGCAGGACTTGAAAGATGAAACCCACGGCGACTTTCTGAATTAATCACTTTGCCAGTTTTAATGAAAAGTGACTTCTGTATCAGTTGATTTACTTATGAAGTGACTGATTAATTCATGTAATTCGATGAGTTACATTACTGTACATTTTAGACGCTATATGTAGGCGAAAATTTTAGAAACAAATTGTAATTATTTTATTGCGGGTAAGAAACAACAATCTTTCAACAGAAACATGAGTCACGGGTTAATTAACTTTTAGTTTTGCAAAGAACTGTGTGTTTCCGAACTGTATAACCGAAAAATAACATCTGTTCTGATCTGTGCTACATCAGTTTAGGAACGTACGAGGTGTGGCTATTAAATAACGAGACTGACGTAAAAATTTATTTTCATTTTATACATAATTATTTGTTATCACCTTCAATATAAACTCCTTCTCTATTCCTACAACGCTCCATGCGATTTTTCCATTGTTGCAAACAGTGCTGGAAGTCATCTTCTGTCAACTCCTTCAGGACTCTTGCCGCTTTTACTTTTACAGCTTCCACGGACTCAAATCTCGTCCATTTTAATGCAGATTTCACCTTAGGGAACAGATAGAAGTCACATGGTGCGAGGTCTGGTGAGTAAGGTGGATGTTCTAACACTGGGATGCTGTACTTGGCCAGGAACCTCTTGACAGATAACGCGGAATGAGCTGGCGCATTGTCTTGGTGGAAAACCCATGATTTGTCCTTCCACATTTCTGGGTCGTTTTTCCTTACTCTTTCACGGAGTTTACCAAGTACTGCAAGGAGGTAGTATTATTGATTAATTGCTCGACCTTCAGGAACCCACTGAAGGTACACAATCCTGTGAATATCGAAAAAACAATCATCTATGCTTTAAATTTTGACTTGCTGATTCTTGCTTTTTGGCTCTCGGTGAAGTTGGGGTCTTCAAATGCATGGATTGGCGCTTTGTTTCCGGATCATACGTAAAAAACCACGATTCGTCACATGTTATTATCCTTTCCAATAAATATGGGTCATCTTCAATGGCATCCAAAGTGTCAGTACAAACATTTTTGCGAGCTGCTTGTTGTTCAAACGTGAGAATTTTTGGCACCATTTTGGCACACACTTTGCGCATGTTCAAATTGTTACGTAAAATTTGCAGTACACATTCTTTATCAATGCCTACAGTTTCACAAATTGCACGAATACTTAATCAACAGTCAGACCGAATCAAATTAGCAACTTTTTCAACATTGTCATCCGTTTTTGACGTTGAAGGGCTGCGAATCATCTTCAACGTCTTGTCAGCCATCTTGAAAACGCTTAAACTATTCAAAAACACGTGCCCGCGAAACATTCACTGCCATACACTTCTTTCAGTATATTATAAGTTTCAGTAGCGGTTTTTCCAAGTTTGAAGTGAAATTTAACAACAATTCGTTGCTCTGTTATTACACTAACCATTTTTTCCGGCAAAACAAAATAACAACACTAACGGAAATGAATGTTATGACTAAACGGTGTTTGTTATACAAATGAGACAAACTGCATTCTGAAGAAAAAGCTTCACACAAAACAGCTGTCGGTCAATGGCGGTTGGCGCATGCGCACTTGTTCCGCCGCAGCGTCAGTCTCGTTATTTAATAGCCACACCTCGTATGCAAATATGTGAATTTATGTTTGATTTTTTTGTTAATTGAAAATTATCATGGCAACGAATTTAACTAACTTGTATATGAAAGCATTTACATCTAGTTTTCTACTGGATGAAAACTCTTTTTCATTGTTGGCAATTTAATTTATAACTAGTACAAAAATCGCCTTTTCCGGTGTTTTACGATCAAGCGCCCGAAAGGAAATTTAGACACGGGATATGAGCAATATTTTTCATCATACTGCAAAATACTACAATAGTTAAATAAAAATTACTATTTTGTAAGCATAAATATTATTTTTTTAGAAATGCAGAGTTTTCAAAAACCTGGAAACAACAATGTTTTTTTTTTCAGTTTCAAACAACCATTTACCATGAAAATCTACTCAATAAAGTGGTTTCATGTCTTTTAACTTATCTAATAGATATCCAGGAAAACGTCATCAGTTCTTTGACTAAGCCAACTTTGTCAAAGCAGCCCCTAGTTGCCATTTTTAACTTTACACCACTCATAAAACTTAATACCGTCCTCGTATCTATTTCTTGATATTCCGGTAACAACATTTCGTTACTTCAGGAGCTTTGTGTGATAAATTATCTTTTATATTACAAATATTTTAATTTGACGTATTGGAACAATAACTGTTAAAATATTTTGTTTTTAAATTATAATTAATAATAAAATAAGATCAGCTGTTCATAAGTCTATTAGAAAGAAACGTCAGTGCTTCTGGTGGACAAACACGCAGCTAAATGAGAGATATTTCTTTCCTAGAACCGAAAGTAGATTTTCCTATGTAAGTACGTAGTTTATCTAACTAAAAAAATTTTAATTTAAACAAATGAACATTTTTAAGTCCTTTCTACTTACAAACTACATTTATATTACGTATTACTGAATATAAATTTTAAAATTTTCTAACTTATTTGATGTTTTCTTTATTTGTTTCACCAAACTTTGGGGTACACTAAATCAATCACTTTTTAATGTTCTGTGCCTTCCTCGTAGCCCAGTATTGCTTCATTCGTTGTGATCTTGCTTTTCTTTCTTCGTCAGAGATTTGGATCGTTCGCTTGGATTAGACTTTGCCTTGGAACCTTTGCTTCTTGCCCTTGGTAATTGTTTGGCTGTTCTGTCCATAAGCATAGTGTCAGTGATTTGTAGTTCTGTTATGTCCTTCTCTGTTTCTCTAAACCAAAATGGTTTGACTCTTCTATTCCGAAAGTAGTCAAATACTTTTTTGGTTAGTCTATTTTTGTCCATTCGGAGGATGTGCCCATAAAAATCAATTCTCCTTTTTTCTTATTGTGTCTGATAGTGTTTCAGTTTTTTGGTAAAGTGTTTCATTCCTGATGTGGAGTAATTGGTTGTTACGGAATTTGGGGCCTAAGATTTTTCGTAATATCTTTCTTTCTTTGATTTCCAGCCTTTCAAGTGGGCCCTGGGTTGTGAGAGATAATATTTCAGCTGCATATAATGCTTCTGGTTTAATTACCGTATGATAACACCTTATCTTTGTATTCGAGGAGAGGGACTTCTTGTTCTATGTGTCTTTGGTAAGTTGGAAGGCTAATTCAACTTTATTTCTCCTAGATTCCATAGCTTTTTCTCTAGGACGTTCCAGCTGATCCATTTCCCAAGGTATTTGAATTCTTTGACTATCTCAATGTATTGTTCTCCCACTTGAAGCTTTTTTTGGTGGTTTTTTTATGTTTGTCAATATTTTAGTCTTTTCAAATGAAACTTTGAGACTCATTTTTAACACTTGCTTCTGGAGTTCAAGAGTCTGTTCCTTAGCTTCTTCCAATGTCTCAGCTAGTAAGGCCATGTCATCAGCAAAAGCCAAACAATTTACCTTAATGCCTTTGTTCTTAGTTCCTAGTCTGATTCCACTATGCGTATTCACGTTCCACTCTATCACTACTTTTTCTAGAGCACAATTAAATAACAATGGAGAGAGTCCATCTCTTTGTCGGACTCCTGTTTTAATCGCAAAGGGGTGGAAAGTTCTCCCATGAATTGAACTTTGGAGAATGTATTAGTCAATGTTTCCCTGATAAGATTTGTGGTTTTATTATCAAGGTCTAGTTCTTTCAGAACCGAGAATACGGATTCCCTAACTTATTTTATATTAATAACGAATAACATTTTTACAACCCTGAGGATCATTTAAAAGTCACGTGTCTTGGCACCAACAATATGGCAACTCAAATAGCTCATTTTCAAATAAATATCACTACATATAAGGTTCCATTTGATACGTTTCAAAACTTTACGTACATTAATACTATATACTTCTGATTAAATTATTCTAAACACATGAAAATTTTAATTCTACAAAACTAATCTAGAACTTTCATTATAAATAAACTAGTTAAGAATCTGTCCTATTAGTTAAATATAAATTCAGTCAAAAACAATTATCAGTAGGACCTAACTTAACTAACTTCGTGTATTTAATTTATTTCAACAAACTGTTCATAAATATTTTATAAAGGATAAAAGTGTGAAATTTAATAGTCCCTAATGCGGTATATTCCCTGCAGTTTTCATATTTTTTTCACAAATTTGAATTTTTTATCACAGTCACGATTAAAATCCGTCCGTACAGCCGTTTCTTTCAACATACATTCAAAAATACGAAAACTAACCCTGACCGCCATCTGGTTCATTTTTGTAATTTTAAGGGATTTTAATATGAAATATAATTTATGCCGAGTTGAATGTTTACCGTGATAGTGAGATTAAAATCATCATAAACGTTTAGGATAAAAAACGTTTTAGTGTAAGTTTGTGAAATTTTCGCACAACATAAATTTAAATTAGAACTATGTTTATTTTCAATTTTAATTCTAAGTTTATTTTTAATTAAGATTTTTTTTTATCCATAAATAAAAATCTTTGTCGTAGTTTTGTTAACGGTTGTCCGTTAATATTGCCTATTAAGTTTGAATTCTCTTATTGAAACTGTTAATAGTTGTTATTCTTGTTAATGTTATTGTTCTGTTCAATCGGGCAATTGACGAAATTTCTGAATAATGAAACAATACAGGATTTTTCGATAGTATAGTTTACGAAAAAAAGATTTGATCTATACTTTGTAAGAGGTGTTTTCAGAAAGTAACGAGAATTTTTAAATTTCGCGGGCTTGGAGATCCGATTGTCAAACATTTTTTTTATTATGTTGGTATACGTGCTCTTCAAGTATGATAAAACTTTCAGCTGTTTTCTTTGTTGACTTTGTCTGTGACAGCCACTAAGCTTAGACGTGTTTTTATGAGCTCGGCGATTTTCGTTTGTTAAAAGAAATGGATCAAAGAATTTTTATCAAATTTTGCGTAAAAAGTGTGTGAAATGTTAACAAAGGCCTATGGTGAGTCTGCTATGACTAAAGCAAGAGTTTACGAGTGGTATAAGCGTTTCCAAGAAGGCCGTGAAGACGTTGAAGATGACGAACGCCCTAGATGGACGCCCCAGCACATCAACAACCGATGAAAACGTGGAAAAAGTGAAAGAAATGGTTATGAACAATTGCATAATCACAATTAGAGAGGTCGCTGATGATGTTGGCATATCGATTGGATCATGTCATGACATTGTTTCCAGTGTTTTGTGTATGAAACGCATGGCAGCAATATTCGTTCCAAAATTGTTGAATTTTAAACAAAAACAGCGGCGAATGGAAGTTGCTCAGGAGTCACTAAATGAAGTCAACGACGATGCAGAATTACTGAAACGTATTATAACAGGTGACGAAACATGGGTTTACGGATATGACGTCGAAACTAAAGTTCAATCATCACAGTGGAGGCATTCTGGCTCGCCAAGACCGAAAAAGGCTCGACAAGTGCGGTCGAACGTGAAGGTTATGCTCATTGTGTTCTTCGATATTAATGGCATAGTACATCATGAATTCCTGCCACCAGGTGAAACGGTTAATAAGAGTACTACGTACAAGTTCAACGCCGTTTGCGTGAAGCAATCCGAAAAACGCCCGGATCTGTGGAAAACAATTCATGGCTTTTGCACCACGATAATGCACCAGCTCACACTTCATTGCTTGTTTGTGAATTTTTGGCCAAAAACAGTACTGTAACGATGCCAGACATGGCTCCGTGTGACTTTTTCCTATTTCTAAAAATAAAGAGAACCTTAAAGGGCCGTCGTTTTACAGCCGTAGATGACATTAAAAGCGCATCGCTGAAAGAACTAAAGGCTATCACAAAGATCGAGTTTGAGAAGTGTTTCGAGGATTGAAGAAGCGCTGGCACAAGTGCATAATCTCCAGTGGGGACTATTTTGAAGGCGACAACATCAGTGTAGAAGAATAAATAAATATTTTGTTCATAAAATTAAAATTTTCGTTACTTTTGAACATACACACCTCGTATATAAGTTGTATGTTATTTCTTTATGCACAAAATAAGGTAAAATATCCGAATAAAAAAATCTTTATATGCTTCAAATATTTCTCGTTTACTGAAGATCCTCGAGTATTACTTTTGCCTTTTTCTAAATGATTGCCGTATTAAATCTACCCACTAACACAACTCAGATTTAAGACATGACATGCTAAAAACAAATAACATGAGCATTTCAATTTATTGCTCAACACGTCACAAGGTATCATATTGTTTACCGTTTAATTTATGACGAAACGAGCCACCCCGGAGCTGTCAGGAAACAAATCTGTTTCTATTGTGCGATGTATCAAACTGGTTTAATTAAAAAAATATATTTAACTTTAT
>JAJIZJ010000172.1:0-7500 GCA_022606455.1 Callitettix versicolor | reverse complement strand
CTGTAAAGTGGCCTTACAACAACAACAGAAAATAAAAAAAGCACGCATTTACCTAAAGCTAACTAACAATAATAAAAATCTTAAATATAATATCTTTGATAGCATTCCGATCGGTTTTGTACCAAACATAACCACCTATTTTATTCAAACTACACATACGGTGTACCCACACGTCATAACACCAGGGAACTCTCACGCTCCATACATTTTAAGGTTTTGTAATTAAACAAAACCGACTTAAAACCGATAAAGATCTGTAAACAAACTCCAGTAGTGTAAAGCGTCTCCGTGAGAGTGCAGCACAATGCAGGCATAGGTGACAGTAATAATAGTGTGTGTAGTAAAACAGCCGATTGCTAATTAAACATTGTTGAAAGTAATTATTACTGTACCCCAATACTAAAGACTAAAGCAGAATCAGTGTATTTCGAAGGAGAGTTTATGAGAGAGAGAGAGAGAGAGAGAGAGAGAGAGAGAGAGAGAGAGAGAGAGAGAGAGAGAGACTACATGTTTCTGTAACGGAAACAGGAGTGGTACCAGCAGAAATAAGAGTCCGCAGTTCAGCTTTGAGTCCAACAATGCTTTGAAAGTCTTCATATCGTTCTCGCAATTAGCGCAAGAGGTTTTACTGGTAGATGCAACCGCAGCGAACGATTTACACCTATTGTTCTGGAACTTTTGAATATCTTCTTTGTCTTATCTTATACTTTGCCATGATAACTTTCTCGTCCTTAAATTAACTAAATCGTACAGCTAGTTACACCGACTGCGGGGTTTAGTGTACATAAACCAGCGTAATGTTTACACTATTTAAAGGAATAAAACAATAATCTTATGTCAAAATGTTTTGTATCAGCTTGCAAATATTATAAATACGGAATTTTAAATATGTTTTGATATTGTCAAATTTTTGCTGAGTTAATTCAGAATTACGCTTGAAGAAATATCTAATTTTGAAATTTATTTGACATCAATAAGTGCAGTTTTGAAATGAAAACTTTCGTCTCAAGAGAATTTGGGTTTTTCGATAGTGTTAAATCGAGCTGACATGTAAGTTCTTGGCCGTCATGGTTATGCAGCCAGTTTTTTACAGTAAATATTTATTTGTTTAAAATTATATATATATATATATATATATATATATATATATATAAGTTGTATAATAAACATTGCAATTTTAATTAACACTATTACACTACATAAGCCACCAGTCTTTCACCAAATTGTTTAATGTGTTTGCACAATACAATAAGTAAATGTCTGTGTACACAAGTACGTTCCATAATAGATACATCTCTTATATAAAAGGCAATGTCCTGACTGACTGACTGATCAACGTACAGCCCAAACTATAAAACCTAGAGACTTGAAATCTTGAAGATACCATCATTTTAATATGTAAGCGCATCCCCTAAAGAGATTGAAAGAAGGTATAAAATATAAAAAAAGGGGTACAATGTTGTATTGAAAAATATTTTTTTATCTTATATTCTAGAAATATGCTATGAAACACATATTTCAACATTTTTCTGAATTCATCCCCTAAAAGAATAAAAATGGAAAAAGAGTTATCATGGGAGAAAAAAGAGTGTTTGCATTGGAGAAAATATCTTTTATCAAATTTTCTCAAAAGTAAACAAAATATTTTAAAACACAAATTATGATACACGCAATTCAGTATTTTCCCCGAATTCATCCCCTAAAAGGACAAAAATATAGAATAGGTATAAATGTTTGTATTGGACAAAAATATTCTTGATCAGATTTTCTTAAATTGAATGGAACACGTTTGAAGATAATAAAACAACATATTCAGGTTATAATATTTTTCATATTCACTGTAAAATAATCACGAGTTTAGATGATCACGCTTTTATTAATGTATTTTTATGTTTCTAAATTATTACATTACTGAAACAGTTTAAGTTTCGTGGGCGAGGCCGCGACTAGTACATTATAATTCAAGTCGTTATACTTCATACCCAATAAATGAAGCACAACATTGTAACAGTGTTTACAGTTAAAAATAATTTACACATACTTTTACAAGAGTGCAATTTAATTACGTAAAATTAAATTAGTAATAGGCCTACATTTAAACTAATTTTAACGCCTTTTTTACAATATAACCAGTTCATCTATCGCAAAATGTTAGAACATTGACAGCTAAAATGTACTGCTCATATTTTGTACAAGAATATTCATTAATTGAATGAATTATTAAATTCCAACACAACTTTCAAAATTGTTGTTCCATTAACAGTTGGAACTTATATGATCAGATTCATTTAATTTGTCACTTCTGTCGGCCAGTTTCACAACTAAAATATTGATACAATTTAATTGTTATAAAACATGTACTTTCATACAGACTGCAGAAAATCAGATTTTACTATCAAAGGACTTTAGATTTCCTAGTTCTTTAACGAATGTTAGCGATCCAACTGTCGCAAGAGCTTTGTTTGAGAATCCTTCTGTGAAACACATTTGAAAACCTTTTAGTTAATTAATTGTGTGAAAGTTTGTGCAGTATTTTCTACAATTTAATCTTACTACAGTGTACAAAATTAAGTATATAAGTATAAGTATTTTATATAAGTTTAAAACTAATATATAATTAGACCTAATTGTTGTGATATCTGCCTTCTTTTACCCTTTCTTTATTTAATAACCTCAGCATATTCCATAACCTCAAACTTGTGTCATCTGTTACAATAAAAGTTAGCGGAAGTGTACAGCCAGCATAAAAGTCAACAGTATTTCACATCCTGGCTTTATGAAATTCTAACATTCTTCTTCCTTGTTGTGCTCTCTGGTCTTTGGATACTCCGCTATAAAAATGGTCATACACTCCTAAATTTTCCGATCCTTTCCCTCTTTCTTTGTTTCTGTAATTACAGCAATGTCTATATTCAGATTTTTAATTTCTAAGATTACATCATTTATCTTATTTGAAAGGCCTTGAACATTCCATGTCCCGAAACACATTATCCGTTTCCTGTAGCTTATGTCGTCTCCTTTTATCCGATCCAATCTGAGGCTTAGGTTAGGTTTTTTAACATTTTATTTTATTTTCCGAGCATCGAGGAGTTGGCCCGATGGCTCAACCTTTAACCTAAAGGGCCAGGGTTTTATATCAGAATATCCTTCTCCTATATGGGTTGCCTTCTCCACGGCTAAGGAGCCCCATCTGACCCACCTGTTGGTCCGCGGGTGGTATTTTATTTCACCTACCCGCCGGATCGACGGAACGCCGACCGGTTAGGGCATTCCTGGGGACGCGCCCTCTAGAGGTTACAGGTTCCCCGAGAGACATTCTTCTTTAAGTTTTAAAATTTGTGCTGTTTTATTTGTACTTTGGTGCAAAACGTGCAAACTTTGGTTCTTATTTTTTCCAGTATCAATTTGCACATTTTGGATTTTTAATAAAACCGTTTAATCCAAAAAACCGGACTGATTTCTCATGTAACAAATTTGAAAAAGACATTTAACCTCGAAACCTAAAGTTCTCGTAATTCACATTTGGAACGCAAACTTCAGTTATGAATCTTTTTTTTGTCCATAATTTGAGAAAAATATGATTAAATGTTTTTTTGTGAAATCATGCCTACTTTTCAAGGTTTTTTTATTTCTAACTATTTTCGGGAATATAACGCATCGTATTTTTGTTTGTGTATTATTGACCACATTTAAGAAAATTTTATTAAAATCTTTAAGGGGAAATTTTCAGAAAATTCGATTTTTTTACAGTTTTTAACCAAATTGATAATAACCTTGTTTTCAAGAATTAAAAATATCCCTTGGAAAAATTTACATTATAAATTTATGTTTAACGCGCAAACACACACGCGCGAGCGCGCACACGCCCACATGCACGCACGCAGACGCGCAGGCGCGCGCATACATACACACACACACACACACACACAAAACACGATAAAATACTTTTTCGAAACAAATTTTTAGAAAAATCAATTGTATTGTCCGTTCAAGCGGGACTTTATTTCAAGTCGATCGATTAGCGTTTATTGTTTGTTTGTTTTTTGTCGCAGTTAATTTAGAATAAGTTTATACTGCGAATTCTACCGTTGTTTGAACTATTATTTTATTTTATTTTATTTTTATTTTAGGCCAAAAGTTTTAATATTTCATAAAAAGGCGTGCTGTACAAGCATTACTTTCGTCTGGTGAATATAAAATATTCTGCCTTCACAATATCATACATATATAACACGGCTGTCCAATTTTATTCGGGAAGTTAGACATTCATCATAGACTCTGGATCGGTTTTTCTCCTGAGGATAACTAAACCTTTACAAATTAATAAATATTAAGGGATAATACTCGCAAGCTAGCTCACGGATTACAGCTAGTCACGCTTTCAGCTGCAAATTTGTAACGTTTTGTTATCCTGACCAATTTTAATAAGAAAACAACTAAATTACGTTTAACAATTAAACTATTATCCATATTTCGTTAATCAAATTTGACTTGGAAGCAAAAAGCAAACAAAAAATATCGGTCAAATATATCAAAACCAATTCTTTAGATTTTGCTGAAATATCGTTTAAGTATGAAGAAACATAACGAAGTCAAATTTTGCAAATTCTAAATAAAACATATATGAGATGAGTATATCGGAAAAAAGAAGCCAACCGATGGTTAAGGTTCATTTTTAGTGTCTTTCAATTTGCGTCCGATCAACAAATTTTTTGTCATTCGAAATGTGTTACACTGACTTTGTTCACATCGATTATGAGAAATTAGGCCGAATTTTAAATTTATGTTTTAAATAATCAGCTGAACTCGATTATTTAAATGCTTATAGACTACACTTGATCAAAAATTTGATCAAAATAGTTACAGCCCATTTTAAGGAATTTGATTTCTAAGAATTTGTTTGACAAAAGTAGGCTTCAAAAACTGCTTTTTATTTCGGTAGTTAGAAAATGATCCCGAAAAATAAACAGACATACATGCAAAATTTTATCAAAATCGGTCAATTTGTTTTAGACACACACACTTCATACACGCACGCGCGCACACACACACCCGCATACACACACACGCGCGCGCGTGGTTTAAAAACCACTGTCAATTTATCAAACCTGATAACGGATAGATTTAAAAATTTCAAAATCATTTTTATAAAAATCCTAACTAAAAAAAAATTAATATAGCAACTTTTTATGAAAAAACAGCGTTTTTATATTATGATGAATAATAATAATATATATAATTATTGTATAAATGTGTACTTGTAGATTTTCCGCTCAATCAAGCCTATTTCATTTAGTGCTGATATTGTAATATTTTCCGTTCACTCAAGCCTACTCCATTTAGCGCTGATATTGTAATATTTTCCGTTCACTCAAGCCTACTCCATTTAGCGCTGATATTGTAATATTTTCCGTTCACTTAAGCCTACTCCATTTAGCGCTGATATTGTAATATTTTCGTTCAATCAAGTCTACTCCATTTAGTGCTGATATTTTAATATTTTCCGTTCACTCAAGCCTACTCCATTTAGTGCTGATATTGTAATATTTTCCGTTCACTCAAGCCTACTCCATTTAGTGCTGATATTGTAATATTTTCCGTTCAATCAAGCCGACTCCATTTAGCGCTGATATTTTAATATTTTCGTTCAATCAAGCCTACTCCATTTAGTGCTGATATTGTAATATTTTCCGTTCACTCAAGCCTACTCCATTTAGCGCTGATATTGTAATATTTTCGTTCAATCAAGTCTACTCCATTTAGCGCTGATATTGTAATATTTTCCGTTCACTCAAGCCTACTCCATTTAGCGCTGATATTTTAATATTTTCCGTTCACTCAAGCCTACTCCATTTAGCGCTGATATTTTAATATTTTCGTTCAATCAAGTCTACTCCATTTAGTGCTGATAACTCCGCTATGCCGGTGGCAAGCCCGGCCCCAAGGAGGAGGAGCCGGAGGAGTAACAACCTCTTTAAAAACCAGGGTCCATCTGGCTCCGGATGGTAGTACCCTGTAAGGGCCCTTGCCTAGGGTTACTAGGTGAAAATGATCAACGGCCTCGAAGGTGGATGAGGAATTCCCAACAGCGGAGAGGGCGGAAGAATCTAGAGGAGACAACCTCGAGTAAAAAAAAAAAAAATCTCATATAATCATGATAGCAATGGAAAACAAACGGATCGTAATACCCCAGGTGGCAGACCAGCCTTGCTGGAAACTCCACCCTCTTCGGAGGTAGGCCCCATGGATTCTGGGGGCCAACTATTGCTGGATGATGATGACCCATTTAAGAAAAGTTCTATTTTGACAAGATCACCTAATAGAAAATAAAACGTATATTCAGAGAAAACAAATAATAGATTATTAAAAGAAAATGAGGATCTGCGGCAAAAGCTAAAAGAGTTAGCTAATGTTGTTGATCAGCTGAGGAAAGAAATGAATGACCTAAAAACGGAAAACAGTCTTCTTAAAGAAACACACCAGAGTAGATTGGATCTAGCTAACGTAGAATCAAGTGAATACCATACGGACGAAGAGGAATTAGCTCGGGAAACGGAATGGATTCTTCAAAAGAAGACCCTTCAAGAAAAGGAAAGCTGAATTCTCGCCTGAAATACAAGAGCGTCAGCAAAGCAGGGAGAAGGTAGATCCTCTCAACCAAGGATAGAGGAGATAAAACAATCTAAAAAAAAGAAAGAAGTGCAATGAAAGAACAAAACCTCCACCAATAAATATTGTCGGGTTAACAAGCCACAGTGCTTTGCAGACAATACTAAAATCTGTTACAGATCAGGATTATAAAGTAATTGCTTTTAAACAATGATGTCTGGAAAGTTAACATGCCTGATTCAAACAGTTACAGAGCCTTAGCACAAAATTGAGAGAGGACAAAATACAGTGGTATTCGTATGAGGACAAAAATGAAAGGCCGATTAAAGTTATGGCCAGAGGATTACATTCAACATGTGACAAGGATGACATTATAGAGAATTTAAAACAACAAGGCCTCAAGATTGTTGATGCAGTCAACATTCTTAAAAAGAGAAAATTGAAAATGACAAGGGCGAAAATAGTGACACAAAGGAGAGGGTTACCTTTGTTTATGTTAATTTTGAAAAAAGAGGTAGTTGCTAACATTTATAATATAAAATCGATCCTTAACATTGTGGTTAAAATTGAGCCTCTAAGAAGAAATTCCACTTGATTCCACAATGTAAGCGGTGTCAAGGTTATAACCACACTCAAGCATATTGTCAGAGGGAACCGAGGTGCGTGAAATGTGCTGGTAATCATATTACTTCTGGATGTACGATGAGTAAGAATAACCTACCAAAATGTGTAAATTGTAAAGGTAAACATCCGGCAAATTATCGTGGTGTGAGGTTGCCAAGGAATTGCAAATGCGCAGAAATGCGGTGTTACGAATTAAAAGTCAAATTCAAAGAAACACAAATGATCCCATAGAACAAAAATCTGACGGGGCTAAAACTCTGACTAATG
>JAJIZJ010000449.1:2500-17500 GCA_022606455.1 Callitettix versicolor | reverse complement strand
CCACCGTGCCCGGGACCGCCATACGGCCAGGCGACGTGTTCAAAACTTTTTTTTTCATTAAGAAAAGTTACTCGTTTCCGGAAAGCCGTTGGAGGCGGTCGATTGAGTCGGTCAACACCGTGGGAAAGCGTTAAATATAAATTTTTCTTGGGGCCGCGTTTCGCGCGTTCCAGCGTACTAGAAAGTTTCCGCTTACGGGCGGTAGCCTCTGGGCGTTGTTACGATGCAGAAATACGCAACCGTCGCGCTGTGCAACATTTTTCTGTTGTACTGCGCGCGGTAAACGCGGGCGCCATTAGGGAGCGTCTCGAGCGCGGCGGTTCATCCGACCGCGCCCGGGAGTTCCCGAGCTCGCGACCAAATTCAGTTAACGACCTCAGATCAGGTGGGATTACCCGCTGAATTTAAGCATATTAATAAGCGGAGGAAAAGAAACTAACAAGGATTCCCCTAGTAGCTGCGAGCGAAAGGGGAAGAGCCCAGCACCGAATCCCGCGGGCCCTGCCCGCAGGGAAATGTGGTGTTCAGGAGGACCCGATTATCCCGGGTACCGTTTGCGCGTTCAAGTCCATCTTGAATGGGGCCACTGCCCGTAGAGGGTGCCAGGCCCGTAGCGACCGCAGACGATCTCGGGTTGGGTCTCTCCTTAGAGTCGGGTTGCTTGAGAGTGCAGCCCTAAGTGGGTGGTAAACTCCATCTAAGGCTAAATACGACCACGAGACCGATAGCGAACAAGTACCGTGAGGGAAAGTTGAAAAGAACTTTGAAGAGAGAGTTCAAGAGTACGTGAAACCGTTCAGGGTAAGCGGAAAAGACCCGAAAGTTCGAACGGGGAGATTCACGCTCGCGCCAAGTCATCACTGCCGTCTGCCAGACTAACCACACGTTTTAGCCGACCGTACTCGTGCGAGCGGCGAGAATGGACTGTTGGCTTGGCTTATGACGGTAAGAGACGGCGGTGAGCCGCATTTCTCCCTCAGTAGGACGTCGCGACCCGTTGGGTTGCGGCCTACGGCTCCGGGTGGAGACCGGCGGTCGCGCTGGCTTCGGTCAGCGCGTTGCCGTCCGGACCCCGGGTGTCCCGGCCGAACGCCCGACGGTATATCATGCAGGCGTTGAACCGCCGTAAGGCGCTCCAGGCCGGTCGCAAGCGCGGTCGCGTTGCGGTGATGGCGGCCCCTTTGGTCCGACTCCCGTACCGATCCGCTGTTAGCGTGCCGTGTCCTCGGGCCGGTGGTGTTCAGAACGCCGGACAGCGACGCTTCAGCTTTGGGTACTTATCCGACCCGTCTTGAAACACGGACCAAGGAGTCTAACATGTGCGCGAGTCATTGGGTGAAAAACCTAAAGGCGAAATGAAATTGAAAGCTGTAGCTTTTTCAACCTAGGGAGGATGAGCGTGCCCTGCCCAACAGGCGGCGCTCCGCACTCCCGGGGCGTCTCATCCTCATTGCGAGGCGAGGCGCACCCAGAGCGTACACGTTGGGACCCGAAAGATGGTGAACTATGCCTGGCCAGGACGAAGTCAGGGGAAACCCTGATGGAGGTCCGTAGCGATTCTGACGTGCAAATCGATCGTCGGAGCTGGGTATAGGGGCGAAAGACTAATCGAACCATCTAGTAGCTGGTTCCTCCGAAGTTTCCCTCAGGATAGCTGGTGCTCAGGGAACAAGAATCTCATGCGGTAAAGCGAATGATTAGAGGCCTTGGGGCCGAAACGACCTCAACCTATTCTCAAACTTTAAATGGGTGAGATCTCCGGCATTCTTGGATATTGCTATGATGCCGGAGTCTTTGGATCTAGAGTACCAAGTGGGCCAATTTTGGTAAGCAGAACTGGCGCTGTGGGATGAACCAAACGCAGAGTTAAGGCGCCTAAACGACGCTCATGGGAAACCATGAAAGGCGTTGGTTGCTTAAGACAGCAGGACGGTGGCCATGGAAGTCGGAATCCGCTAAGGAGTGTGTAACAACTCACCTGCCGAAGCAACTAGCCCTGAAAATGGATGGCGCTGTAGCGTCGTGCCTATACTCTGCCGTCAACGGCACAGGGGCGGCACCTTCGCCGGTGCCGGGCCGTTACGCCTTGACGAGTAGGAGGGTCGCGGCGATGAGCGCAGAAGGGTCTGGGCGTGAGCCTGCCTGGAGCCGTCGTCGGCGCAGATCTTGGTGGTAGTAGCAAATACTCCAGCGAGGACCTGGAGGACTGACGTGGAGAAGGGTTTCTTGTGAACAGCTGTTGCACAAGAGTCAGTCGATCCTAAGCCCCAGGAGAAATCCTATGTCGATGGGGAGCCGTTGAAATTGACGGCGCGCGCACTGGCGCGCGCTCGATACGTAGAAGGCGACTCACGGGGCGAAAGGGAATCCGGTTCCTATTCCGGAACCCGGCTGCGGTACCGTTCATAAGCGGGCCCTCGTCCGAGAGCTCGACGGGGCAACCCGAAGAGACCCGGAGACGCCGGCGGGAGGTCCGGAGAGAGTTTTCTTTTCTCTATAAGCGTTCGAGTTCCCTGGAAGCCTATAGCAGGGAGATAGGGTTTGGAACGCGAAGAGCACCGCAGTTGCGGCGGTGTCCGGATCTTCCCTCGGACCTTGAAAATCCGGGAGAGGGCTACGCGGAATGTCCGCGCCGGATCGTACCCATATCCGCAGCAGGTCTCCAAGGTTAAGAGCCTCTAGTCGATAGAATAATGTAGGTAAGGGAAGTCGGCAAACTTGATCCGTAACTTCGGAAAAAGGATTGGCTCTGAGGATCGGGGCGTGTCGGGCTTGGTCGGGAAGCGGGTTTGTGCCAACGTGCCGGGCCTGGGCGAGGTGAACGGGGCTTGCTCCTGGATCTGAGCTCGGTCCCGTGCCTTGGCCTCCCGCGGATCTTCCTTGCTGCGAGGTGTTTACTGTCTGTCGCGGGTAAACCACCATCCGGTGGCCCCGAAGGACGGGTTTCCTACCTCTTCGGCCGCCATTCAACGATCAACTCAGAACTGGCACGGACCGGGGGAATCCGACTGTCTAATTAAAACAAAGCATTGCGATGGCCCCAGAGGGTGCTGACGCAATGTGATTTCTGCCCAGTGCTCTGAATGTCAACGTGAAGAAATTCAAAAAGCGCGGGTAAACGGCGGGAGTAACTATGACTCTCTTATCTGGTGCCTCGGGTGGCTCTAAAGCTGGGACTCCGGTTTCTTAACTCTCCGGACCCGGCTCTCTCTGTCCGGGTGCTTGAAGACAGAGCCCCTTCCCTTAGACGCGTGGAAGAATCGCTGCTTGGTTTGGTTTCACAGGGCAAGGCTGTCCCGTCCCTTGCCGGGGATAGGGTGGGGAACGCATTTTTGCGTGATCCGTCCCTATTGAAACCATGTAGGTTTATCACAGCTTTGCAACTGAGGACCAACACGGCTGGCAACAGAACAGCGTTGCACCGTGCCCGACCACAAGCTGATCTGGTGTGCCGCAGATGTCGGCTCAAGTTGGAGACCTTGGGCCACATTCTGGGTGAGTGTACTCACACGAAACCCGCCCGGATCAGTCGTCACAACGAGATCCGTGATCTCGTTGCTTTGAACAGTGCAAGGGACCCGGAGGTAGTAATTACAAAAGAACCGCTGTTATCCCTGCCGGATGGAAGGAAGCTCCAACCTGACCTGGTTATCAAAAACCGGGAAGGGGTCTTCGTGGTCGACGTCACCGTCCGCCATGAGGATGGGGCCAACTTAAGTCTGGCTAGGGATGAGAAAATTCGAAAATACAGTGGATTACTACCCCAGCTCCAAACTACGTTTGGAGTAGAGAGCGGGGATGTCCTCCCTATCGTAGTGGGGACCCGAGGGGCGATGCCCAAGCCCACCCGAGACTGCCTTCAGCAGCTTGGGATCAAGAGCTTGGGGATCCACAAGTCTATCTCGATGATTGCGCTTCGGTGCTCCATCGAGATTTACCACGGGTTCTTGGATTATGATCGATTCTACAAGCCTCCATGAACCCGGCCCTAATGACCCCGCAAGTCGGCCATTTCAGCACGTCCTTTCCCTTTTTGTTAAAAGGCTTGTTTTAAATCAGTTTATCCAGTTGTTGTTATTGTTGTTGTTATCTTACCCCATCAGGGTATTAATGTCCCTTGGCTGCAGATGCATGGCTGCAGCCACCTAAGGCGTGCGAGTCTTGGAAGGCCCGATACACCTTCCAGGGCGGCGGGTCGATCGTCGGAAGGCGATCGAGTGGGTGCCTCCACGCGGCTTTCCCCGGGCAATGCCTTAAAACGAGGTAGCCGAATCCCATCTTCGCAGGAGGTTGACTGCTGCGAGGCTCGCTTGCTAATTTTTCCAAGGTGGTGCTCCTGTTCCCCGGCAACATGTGGTGGCCGGCCGCTGGACAGGGGGTTTCTCGTTGATCCAGTGGTTGGGGGGTTGGCGAAAAGTGGGTAAGCCGCCCCCTCTTTCCGATGATGGCCCACGGCTAGGGTACCTCTACCTGCCACTTAGTGGGAAACGAGGGAAGTGCTAGAGAGAAATTCTCTAGTAGAGTATAGCCAAATGCCTCGTCATCTAATTAGTGACGCGCATGAATGGATTAACGAGATTCCCACTGTCCCTATCTACTGACTTGAGTTTGAGATAGCGTACAGTGCGGACGTGTTTTTTGGTGCTCTCGCTTTAAGTGCTTTTTAAGTGGTTAAAAGTGATTTTTCTGGAAATATTTTTATACCAACTTGTGTGTGAGGAGGAGAAGTGTGCTCTGGTGTGACCAGAATTTTGGTATGAGCAGTGGTTCATGAGTTATTGCTCATTTTGTGTTTAATTTAATTGTGTGTTAAATTAAAGTGTATAGAAGCTGTGGACAAGCAGGATTCTACAGGTTTGTGCAGGATTATACATGTCTGTTTAGGTTAGCTGCTGGCAGTAGGTCTGCCGTTTCGTAGTTTCTAGAAGTACTTTTAAGTTGTATTAGGTTATATGTTATTTTAGTATAGTAGTGTGGAACTAGTTTTTTGGGCATAACTGAGGAACGAGTTTAGATAGAGGGTTAACGTTTTTGGTTTTAACTGTGACTTAGGTATAGAGAACAAGTTTACGTTATTAGTTTTTGAAAATTTTGGTTATTTAAGGGGGAAAATTTTTAAGGGTTGGGTTTAATATAAAGATTTTTAAAGTGATATATTTCGAGGACTATTAGTGATAGGAAGTTGGGATAAACGTTAAATTGTTTGGTATTATTTTCTTGTGTTTTCTGGGTGGGTTTAGTTTTATATAAAGGGTGAGCAGTAATTAAGGGGAAATTAAAGGGGGTTTTAGGGGCTTGTAGATTAGTAGGACTTGGAAATTGTATAAGTTTAAGTGGGATGTCTGATAAGGAGGATGTAGACAGGGCGAGGAGAAGGGAGGAGGAGGTGAGGAGGAGGCGGATGGAGGCGGAGAGGAAGAAGGAGGAGGAGATGAGAAGAGAAGAGGAGAAAAGGAGGAAGGAGGAGGAGAGATGGAGAAGAGCTCTGGAGCAGGAGGAAGAAGATAAGAGAAGGAGGGAGTTGGAGAGGAGGAAAAAGGTGGAGGAACAAAGGAGGAGGGACTTGGAGGAGAGGAAGAAGAAGGAGGAGGAAGAGGCTGCTGGAGGTGAGGAGGAGGAGGATGAGCAGGTGAGAGCCTATGAGGAGCGGTTGCTACTGGAGTTCGGCGGTAGGTCCAAGAAGGTTTTGCGATCGCCGGTGAAGGATCAGTTGGATGAGGAAGTAAGGAGGAAGAAGGAGGAGGAGGATAGGGCGTGGCAGAATGTGATGAGGGTTCAGCAGGAGAAGGAGAAATTAGAGAGAGAGAGGCAGGAGGAGATTGAGCGGATAGAGGAGGAGGAGAGGAGGAGTGTGTCGGAGGAAGGAAGTGAGAGAGGAAAGGGGGCGAAGAGGGGGAGGTTTGAAGAGGGAGAAGATATTGGAGATGAGGGGAGTAGGATTGTTGATCCAATGGCGGAGTTGAGGAGGTTGCTAGTGGAGGAGGTGGGGAAGAAGAAGTTGGCGGTGAAGACGCAGAAGGAGATTGAGAAGTTAATGGAGGAGTTAAGAGGGCAGGTGATGAGGAGGGAGAGAGAGGCTGCGTATTGGAAGGGGAAGTGTGATGGGGAAAAGGGGTTGATGGGGGAAGTGGTAGGTTTAATTGGGGGATTGAGAGAGGAGGTAAGGGCATTGAGGGAGGAGTTGGGGTTATTAAAGGCTGCGGGTTCAGGGTTAGGTGCGTCGATAGGGGAGGTTAGGGAGGTGATACAAGGGGAGTTGAAGGGGTTGGCTGGGGAGGGAAGAAGGGAAGAGGTAGTGAGGATGGAGGTGGATGGAGAAGAAAGAGGTGGAGGAAATTGGGCAGAGGTAGTTAAGAGGGGAAGGAGAGTGAAGGGACCTAGGGTGATTATTGAAGTGGAGAAGGAGGTGACTGTTAAGGAGGCTCGGGGCAAGATTGAGGAAAGTTTGGGAGTTAAAGGGGGGGAAATAAGGGTGAAAAGTCTAAGGAAGCAGGGACGGAATTTCGTGGTGGAAACGCATGATGAGGGAGATATGGGGAAGCTTAGGGAGATTGAGGGGTTAAATAAGGGGGGATTAAAGGTGAACGGAGCACCTAGGATGTTTGATCCAAGGGTAATTGTGTATGATGTTGATAGTAGGATTGGGGTTGATGAGTTGGTAGACGGGTTATTTAGTAGGAATGGGGATATTTTTAGGGGATTTACTGTAGAAGAAGTTAAGGGGGGGATGAAGCCGTTGTTTAAGAGGGGGGCTAGGGAGGGGGCTTTTGGCGTTAATTGGGTAATAAGGGTAGTGGGGAAAGTGTTTCAGAGGCTTATGGAAAAGGGGAGGGTTTATGTGGGGTTGAGGAGTTGTAGGGTGAGTGAGTATGAGGGGATCGTAAGGTGTGCTAAATGCCAGGGGATAGGACATGTAGGTGCTAGGTGCTCCGGAAAGTTGACGTGTGGGAAGTGTGCAAAGGAGGGACATCACAGTAGTCAGTGTAGTGTGCATGTGAAGGATGTTGTGTGTGTGAACTGTAAGAGGGAAGGTTTCTTAGATGTTGGACACTCAGTTAACTTCTCGGGATGTAGGGCTATGATGCTAGAGAAGAGAAGGAGAGAGGTCAATATATGTTATGAATAAGGGGGAGCTGAGGGTAATACAGGCCAATATTGACAGGTCTAGAAGTGTGTGTGCTGAGCTGAGGGAGATTGTGGTGAGAGAGAGAGTGGATGTACTGGCAGTACAAGAGCCGTATGTCTATAAAGGGAAGGTGAAGGGGTTTGGGTTGAATGCTCGGGTGGTGTATGGGGAGGGGTGTAAGAGGCCATGGGCGGCAGTGGTTGTGTTTAATGCAGGGATAGGGGTTATGAATGTGACGAGTATGACAGAGGGTAATTGTGTATGTGTGGAGTTAATGTTGCCTGGGGGTAAGAGAATTTATGTTGTGTCTGTGTACTGCCAGTACAGTGAGTGTATTGATTATTACTTGAATTGGATACAGAGGATGAGAGTTAAACTTAGGGGGGAATATGTGTTAGTGTGTATGGACGCCAACGCTAGTTCAAAAATGTGGGGGGGTGAGAGTTCGAATGAGAGGGGGCGGTTGTTGGAAGAGGTGATTGTGCAAGATAGGTGGAGGGTTTTGAATGTGGCGAGTTGTGGGCCAACTTATGAGAGAGGGGAAAATGCGACTTTTATTGATGTGAGTATGGAGGTGAGAGGTCAGGGAATGAGTGTGTGTGAATGGGAAGTGAAGAGTGATTGGATAACGGGATCACACAAAGCAATTTGGATGAGGGTTGTGAGTGAGGGGGGAACTAGAGTGAGAATGGGGGGAGATAAGGTTGGAGGTTTTGGTATTGGGAGAATGTTGAGTGTGAAAAGGGCGGATTGGGGGTTGTATGTTGAGAAGTTGAGGGGGTTGTGTGTGGGGTTGAATGGGTTGAAAGTTGAGTGTAAGAGGGATGTGATTGTGTTGGAGCGTGAGTTGAGTGAGAGAATGTGGAGAGCGAGTGTGGGGTCAATACCAAGGAGGGGAGGTGGTGGTAGAGGGAATAGGTGGTGGGATGAGGAATTAGAAGAAGAAAAGAAGGAGGTGTTAAGAGCAAGGAGACGGTGGAAAAAGGAAAAGATGGAGGAGGAAAGGAAACGATGGTGGCAGGAATATAGAAGACGGTGGAGGGGATATATGTTTAAGATTAAGGAGAAGAAGAGGAGTAGTTGGAATGCCCTGGTGGAGGAGGAGGTGAGTAAGTGTGAGTGGAGCCTACCCTACAAGTGTGCAAGTGGTAGGATGAGTCCGAGAGAGGTAGCGTGTGCGATTGGTGGTGAGAACGTGGTAAGGTGGGTGGATGCTGGGAGATTGTTATTGGAGGAGTTGGTAGTGGATGATGTGAGAGAGGGTGAGAATGAGGAGCATGGAAGAGTGAGGGCGTTAGTGCAGAACCTTGAGGTTGGTAGGGGGAGGTGTAGAGTAGGTGTGGGGGAAGTTGAGAGGGTAATAAGGAGATTGAAAAATGGGAAAGCACCTGGGAGGGATGGGGTTGTAGGGGAAATGTTGAAGGAGGGATGGGAGTGTATCAGGGATATTGTGGTCCGTTTGTTCAATGGGTGTTTCAGGTTTGGTGTGTTTCCTAATAGGTGGAAGAAGGGGGTGATTAGGGCATTGTTAAAAGGGGAGGATAAGGATAGAGGGGAAGCCAAGTCATACAGACCGGTCTGTCTGTTGCCTGTTTTGGGGAAAGTTTTTGAAAGGGTCATAGTGGCGAGGTTAGATGGGGTTTTTTATGGGGGGATTTCAGGTGATCAATATGGGTTTATGAGGGGTAGGTCGACGGAGGGGGCTATAGTTAAGTTAAGGGAGGTTGTTAGGGAGACTGAGACGAAATATGTTATGGGGATTTTTGTCGACATGACTGGGGCTTTTGATAGGGTGTGGTGGCCAGGGGTCTTAATGGATCTAAGGGATAGGGGTGTAGGTGGTGATGCGTTGAGGGTGATAAGGGATTATCTAAGAGGACGGTGGGTTGAGATAAGGGAAGGGACGTGGGGTGTAGGGAAAGTTGTTAATAGAGGGTGTCCACAGGGTTCTGTGCTGGGTCCTCAGGTGTGGAAGGTTGTGATGGACGAGTGTGTAAGGCGTGTGAATGAGAGTGGATGCAGAATGATTGCGTATGCGGATGATGGTGTGGTGTTGGTGAGTGGGAATGCGAGGGAGGAGTTGAGGAGGAAGGGGTGTGAGGTTATGCGTGTGTTGGAGGAATGGTGTGTGAGTGCGAAAATGAAGATGTCTGAGAGTAAGACTGTGTGTATGCTTTTGAAGGGGAGTATGTCTAGAATGCCTGTGATTGTGTGGGGTGGGGGTAGGCTTAAAATGGTGAATGAGGTGAAGTACCTGGGGGTTAAGTTCACGAAAGGGATAGGGAACCTGTTGGGGATTGGTAAGCATATAAGTGAGAGAGGAGAGAGTGGGTGGGAGAGAATGGTGAGTGTGTTGCGTATGTTTGGAGGTGTGAATGTGCCGTATGAGAGGGTTAAAAGAATATATGAGGGGGTGTATGTGTCTATAGTGACTTATGGATGTGGGGGATGGGGGGATAGAATGAACGTTATTGACAGGGCGAAATTGTTGTCCGGGCAAAGGAGGGTGTTATTGCGTATGTTAAGGGGATATAGGACGATATCTGGGGATGCTGCGTGTGTGATTGCTGGTGTGGTTCCGTTGGATTTGGAAGTAGTGAGGAGGTATGTGATGTGTAAGGTGAGAATGAGTGGGCGCTGTGAGTGGAATGGGAGAGTGTTTGAGAGGGAGGGATGTAAGAGGGCTGTGAGGGAGTATGTGTGGGATGAGTGGCAGAAAAGATGGGAGAGTTCGGAGAAGGGTAGGGTGACGTATGGGTGGTGGGATAGTGTGAGAGAAAGGTTGAATGCGGGATGGGTTGAACCGGGATATTATGTTACTCAAGGTTTAAGTGGGCATGGGGATTTTAGGGCTAAATTAAAAGGTTTCAGGTTGGCTGACAATGAGCTGTGTGAATGTGGGATGATTGAGACAGCTGATCATGTGGTATTTGAATGTGTTAGATGGAGGGATGAAAGAAGTGAGTGTGAGAGGATGTTAGAGAGTGTGGGGTATAGTTTTGGCAGGGAAGGATTAATAAGTAGGGAGGGATTTGGGTTTTTTGAGAGTTTTTTAAAGAAGGTTTTGGAGGTAAAAATGTTGGGTAGGGGGGATAGTGACGGGGAAGGGGGTTAAATTTGTGTGTGGTAAGCGTTGGCGTTGGGTTGGGAGCTGACTGCTGTGGTGTGGGGGTTTTTTGTTGGTCGATTGTGTTGATGTGTAGTGGTTAGGTTAAGAACTTATATGGTTGAATGTGAGAGAGTGATTGTGGAGTTAGTGTCGCTGGTGTAGGGAGGTGCCCTTGGTCTACACCTGAATTGAGTAGGGTTATTGGGGCCAAGGGACGAAGAGGTAGTGTTGATGGGGGCGAAGTCGGGGGATGAGGGGTAAAGAGTAAGAGTCGGGTAGGCGAGTTGGTAGGAGAGAGGAGTTTGAATGAAGAGTGTGAGTGAGGTAGGTATAGTGTAAGGGAGTGAGTGTGTGAGTGGGTACGGAAGACCAGACGAGCTGGAGTGTCTGTAGGGCTCCCTGCAGACAGGAAGGTAAGCCAAAACCGTAGCTGTGAAGCCATGTGGGCTGATCAGCGGGCCAGTGACCAGTCCAGGCCTTAAGGTATTTTGCCATACTGGTACCACGGGTTCGTGCTCAAGCCCCCCAGGGGACCCCAAGGGTCAACCCTGGGTGCACGAAGTTTGGTGTTGGATTCGTGGGGGTAGTGGTGGTGTTGGATAGTAGATGTCTGTCTTCTTCCTTGTTCTTCTTATGTTAAGTGGGAGTGGTGGTAAACCCTCGAGGTAGTGACGCCATTCCCTTTAGCAAATTTTTTTGCACTTAATTTAGTAACTGTCCCTATCTACTCAAGGCAAGAATCAGCTACAGACTCAGAGGTACAGACTTGACAGCGATGCCGGAGGGAGCAAGAGACCCAGGAGGGATAGCCTGAGCCAGGCAAGAGCGAAGAGGAGGACCGTGGTGGAAGAGGAAATAAGTGCGTCGATCTGTCTTAGGGCAATGAGAAAAATTTTTAGTGAAGAAGTCACTAAAAGAAGATTTCAGCACCGGTACAGAGGAATTTGAGCAATATGCAGCGGACTGCTTAGAAGAGGTCCAAAGCCTTGAGAAGAGAGTGGCCTATCTGGAGGGACGACTGCAAGGAAGAAGAGAAATGATGGAAGCCGTGAAAGCAGAGTTACCGCAAATAGAGCAGAAGAAACAATCCTATGCTAGTATGGTGAGAATACCAGCGAGGAAAATCGAAAAAAGAACTCCCGGCGCCTAAGAAAATCGTGGCGATCTACCCAGAGAAAAAGAAGGGCAACAAATCAAAACAAGTGAGGAAACGAAAGAAGAAGTCTTTCAGCTAGTGTGTGCCAGGGAAGAATAAAATAAAAGTTAGAAATGTAAGGAAAATAAAAGAAGGAGGAGTAATAGTGGAGGTCGACAGCGATGGGGGCCTCAGTAAGCTGAAGAACAGCGAGATCCTGAAAGAAAAAGGATACAAAGTCGAAAAACCGATGGCGAGAAAGCCGAAGGTTATAATTTACGATGTGCCGCGAGAGAAGGAGCTCGACTCGGTAAGGGAGGCGCTGTTCACGCAAAATGGAATACAGGAGAAGCTTTCCCTAACAAGAGGAGTTCCTCAGTGAGGTGGACTTCAGATTCAAAACTGGCAGGAAGGACGCCCCAAGAGTAAACTGGTAGTGGAGGTCAGCGCAAGAGTGAGGAAATTGCTGCTGGAAAAGGAAGGGGTTTTCTTAGACTGGAGCTGCTGCAACGTAAGAGAGTTTCTAAGGGTAACAAGGTGTTTCCAGTGTCAAGGCTTTGGACACATAGGCAAAGGCTGCAAGCAGGCGGAACCGACATGCTCGTACTGCGGGAAGATAGGCCACAAGAAGGTGGATTGTAAAGAAAAGACCCCGCGATGTGTAAACTGTCTGCAGTAGGAAGGACCCTAACCACAAGCTTGATAGCAATGATTGCCCGACGCTGCGAGCGGCGTATAATATAGAGATCCAGAGGACGGATTATGGACTCTAGGCCGATATTGAGAGGAGGGGACTGAGGATATGTCAGGTTAATCTGGGAAGGTCCTGAGCTGCCACCGCTGAATTGACGGTGGTAATGAGGAGACTGGAGATGGACGTGGCATTGATTCAGAACTCTACCAGTGGCCGGCAAAATAGTAGGGTTGCTCACCAATATAGGATAATCGCCAGTAGGAAAGAACAGCATCCAATGGCGGCGATCGCTATAAGAAACAGGACTATGCAAGCTATAAGCCCAGAGCAGGCCATCACACCCCATCAGCGCGGCTGCTGTCGTTACATATGGGGTGGTGACCTGACTTTGATAAGTCTCTATTGCCAATTTTCGGACGCCATCTCGCCGTATCTGGGACAGCTGCAAAGCGCCCTGGAATGTGGTAGGAGCGGAGTAGTGATTGGTGGTGACATGAATGCGAAGTCTAGCCTATGGAACAGCGGAATAACGGATGAAAGAGGGAAAGAGTTGGAAGAGTTTATTAGTTTGAACCATCTGTACGTTCTAAATGAAGAGCACAATCCGAGCACCTTTGCGTCGAGAATGGGAGAAGCCAACATCGACGTGAGTTTGTGCACGAGTCAGTGTTTAACCAAGATCAGTGACTGGAAGGTTCGTGAAGACAGGATGTATAGCGACCACAGGCTGATTACTTGGGAGATGGAGGGAACAGTGCACGAGCCTGGGAGATACTCAGAGAGGTATTCTACAAAGAGCGCTAGATGGAATATCTTTGATGAGGAATTGAGATATAGAAAGGAAGAAATAGAAAACTGCATTGATGTAGAAGACCAAGCCCTCAAATTGGAAAGGATAATTAAAGACGCTTGTGACTCGAGTATGAGCAATAAAAGAATTCTTGAAAAAGCGGTGCCTTGGTGGAGTAAGGGAATAGAGAGCAAGCGTAGGCAGATAAGAAAGTTAAGAAGAGAGTTTCAGAAGGAAACAAATGAAGAGGAACGTGCCCGAAAGGAAAAAGAGTATAAAAAGGAGAAGTCCAGGTATAAGAAGTTGATCGGAGAGGCGAAGCTAAAGTCTTGGGAAAACTTCGTTACGGATATAGGGAATAAAGATCCTTGGGGTATAGTATATAAGATAATGACAGGAAAAGAAAAAGGAGCAGGTTTTCGCAGGGCTAAGGTTGGCTGACGGGTTCACTGGGAACTTGGAGGAGACAGCTAGAACACTGCTGAGCGAGCTGCTACCTGATGATGATGAGCAGACGGATGACGATATACATAGGGAAACAAGAGAAAATGCTAGAACAGTGACTGGTATAGAAAATATGGATAAGTTTAGCACCGAAGAAGTCGGTAAGGCCATAAAGATGATGAAAAATGCCAAGGCACCAGGACCAGATCTAGTGGAGGTGGAGGTAGTTAAAAGAATTTGGGAAGTGTATCCGGAACTACTGACTGGCCTTTACAATAGATGCCTAGAAGAGGTAACCTTTCCCAGAAGGTGGAAAGAGGGCCGACTATGTATATTTCTAAAAATGAGACAAAGGACCCCATGGATCCGAGGTCGTATAGGCCAATATGCCTATTGTCGCACCTGGGAAAAGTATTGATAGGCTGATGGCTTCCAGGCTGAGCGATATACTGGAGAAGGGCAGTTGGTTGTCAGAAGGACAGTACGGCTTTAGGAAAGGAAAATCGACAGAGGACGCGATTGGACGTGTACTACAGACTGTGAGGAATTCTGAAATGAAGTACGTAGTAGGAATCTTCCTGGATGTGTCAGGTGCATTCGACCATGCCTGGTGGCCAGGAGTAATCAGTGAGCTAGGGAAGATGCTGCCAGGCAACCTGTTAGAGATGTATAAGAGCTATCTAAGAGAACGAAATGCTGTGATTAGCGATAGGGGAGTGGTGGTCTCGAAGGAGCTGACGATGGGATGCCCACAGGGTTCGGTCTCCGGGCCAATTCTGTGGAACGTCCTGTTTGATGGCTTTCTGAGAGTCGCCCTGCCAGACTGCTGTACTGTTGTAGCCTATGCAGACGATGGACTACTAATAGTAGAAGCCAACTCGAGAAGAGAGCTGGAAAGTGTAGCAAAGTCTGCTTTAGAGGAAATCAGCAACTGGGCTAGAAAGTGGAAGATAAAATTCAATGCAGGAAAAACTGAAGCGCTCATAATGAAAGGAAAGCTAAAGAGAGAACCTGAGATAAAAATGGAGAATAAAAGATAAAAGTGGTACAAGAACTGAAGTACTTAGGAGTATACCTGGACAGCAAGCTAGGATTCCTAGGGCACGTAACTAAGACAGCGGAAAGGGCAAAAATCTGTTCTTCAAGCTGAGAAGGATAGCGAAGACAGATTGGGGCTTGGTTACCAGGCTCTGAGGACGATTTACAACGGAGTGTATGTCCTGATGATGACGTATGCGGCTGGAGCTTGGGGATACAGAGTAGAAAAACAAGTGATAGGGAGAAAAAATGCTACAGGCTCAGAGGTTGGTACTGTTGACTGTCACAAGAGCGTACAGAACAGTATCGAGAGAGGCGATATTGGTAGTAGCAGGAACTATGCCAATAGATTTAGTAGCATTGAGGAGATATAAAGTGTACCAGTATATCATGGGAGATAGAGTCCTGGTAGAAGACCAGGAGATGGAACAGGGCCTTACAAAAGGCGAAGCAAAAGGAGTGTTAACGAGATGGGCTACAACAGTATGGCAGAAAAGATGGGACGAAGCTGAGAGTGGAAGAACAACGTACAGATGGTTCCCGAAGATTGTAGGCAGACGGAAGCTGAAGTGGTTTGTCACTGATCATTACTTGACGCAGATGGTTACAGGACATGGAGACTTTAATGCGTACTTGCATAAGTTCGGAAAGAGAAGTTCACCTC
>JAJIZJ010000221.1:0-15000 GCA_022606455.1 Callitettix versicolor | reverse complement strand
GCGATCAGCTGATCAGGCAAAGTGGGCATACTGTATATATTAGTTTTTTAAATGTAAAATTATAAAGTAAACTATTCAGTCGGAATAATAGGCGATCAGCTGATCAGGTAAAGTGGACATACTGTATATATTAGCATTTTAAAATGTAATATTACAACGGAAACTATTTAGTCGGAGTAATAGGCGATCAGCTGATCAAGCGAAATGGACATACTGTATATATTAGCTTTTTAAATGTAAAATTACAACGGAAACTATTCAGTCGGAATAATAGGCGATCAGCTGATCAGGCAAAGTGAGCATACTGTATATATTAGTTTTTTAAATGTAAAATTATAAAGTAAACTATTCAGTCGGAATAATAGGCGATCAGCTGATCAGGTAAAGTGGGCATACTGTATATATTAGCATTTTACAATGTAATATTACAACGGAAACTATTTAGTCGGACTAATAGGCGATCAGCTAATCAGGCAAAGTGGGCATACTGTATATATTAGCATTTTAAATGTAAAATTACAACGGAAACTATTAATTCGGAATAATAGGCGATCAGATGATCAGGCAAAGTGGGCATACTGTATATAATAGTTTTTTAAATGTAAAATTACAAAGTAAACTATTCAGTCGGAATAATAGGCGATCAGCTGATCAGGCAAAGTGGGCATACTGTATATAATAGTTTTTTTAAATGTAAAATTATTACAAAGTAAACTATTCAGTCGGAATAATAGGCGATCAGCTGATCAAGCGAAATGGACATACTGTATATATTAGCATTTTAAAATGTAAAATTACAACGGAAACTATTCAGTCGGAATAATAGACGGCGTCTGTACAAGTCTGACATAAAGCAAGTGGCGCAACCTGTAACCAGATGACACAGTTCTGTGTTCCGTATATTTGGCCAAAACAAAGGAGCAAATTGATCCCTTACCACAACAAAGGCCATCACAGCGATGACAAAGCGATTGTATTGCTACCCTTATCTTACATGTCCCGGTTTGACCAACGGGCAAGCAGTGCGGTCATATCAGGAGATTCTTTTCAAAATAGGCGAATTCCCTGTGGCTACACATTTCCCTCAGTAGTGTATTTCCCCCGGTATTCCATCCTGAAGCAATGGAAGTGAATACCGAAACGGTAAAAAGTAAACGTGCAAATACACTGTGAAAACGTCTCTCTACGGACAATAATTGCAAAAACAGTTCATCGTGTTTTTGTCAAATTTTGTTCAAATATGAATTTCTCAAGACAATGGTGGTAAATCGGAGAAAAACCAAGATGGTTAGGCATTACTTTTATTTACTTATTTTTTCTCGACTTTGAATTTCTTTCAGTTTTAAATTTGTTGAAATAAAATAAGATAAAATAAGTTATTGTTGTTCACATTCAACAAAATCTGATAATTCGATTTTGAGAAATTACGCCGATGTTAGTTTTTTTTGTCAGTAACATTTTTTTTTCTTTTTTTTGTGTGTGTTTAACGTCCGACTATTGTGCACACTTGGGCTAATGCAGACGATGGGATGATTTATAGCGTATGAAAATGCCAAGCCCTGGCCGGGAATCGAACCCGGTCCTCGGGGTGAAAGCCTAGTACGCTATCAACTAGGCCACCGAGGCCTGTTTGTCAGTAACATCCGAACAGGTTTTCAGGCTTTAAATTTCCAAATAAACGCTGTAAAATTTAAAATATACAATTCTCGGAACTCAACGTGTTACGGAATAAAACTCGGTGCACATTTACTGAAATCAGGTCTGGGCCTTACTGTAACGACTGTTCCAAAGGGGAGCCGCCTTGGTGGCCTAGTTGACAGCGTACTGGGCTTTCACTCCGAGGACCCGGGTTCGATTCCCGGCCAGGGCTTGGCATTTTCATACGCTATAAATCATCCCATCGTCTGCATTAGCCCAAGTGTGCACAATAGTCGGAGGTTAAAAAAAAAAAAAAAAAAGTTACATGCATATTTTGATGCAATTTCCTACATATACGTGGTTTATCCGTATCTCAGGACCATTTCCTATTTTTTTTCTAGCCATGTTACAACTAGCTTTACAGTTATCAAGCAACTATCCCTAACAAATTCACTTACGCCAGTAAATATCGAACAGACCATCCACTAGCTCACGTGGTGAGACATCTCACACCCTCAATTAGATACCTGATGTAAATATAAGTTACAGGTGTTTAACCACATGGTTCTTACTCAATTTTTGTAAATTTTTTACAAAATGTACCACAGATACAGTCAAACCAGACCACAAACGGTTCAACAAAATCGGTCAATTATTTTTGTTACTTAAACATACAATAAGCAAAATTTTATAAAAATCAACTGAACCGATTTTAAGAAAATAAAATTTGTTTGCAGTTTTTTACAAAATGTACCACAGATACAGTCAAACCAGAGCACAAACAATAAGTCACTGTATTATATACGGAGCCGCCTCGGTGGCCTAGTTCGTAGCGTACTACGCTTTCACCCCGAGAACCCGGGTTCGATTCCCGGCCAGGGCTTGGCATTTTCATACGCTATAAATCATCCCATCGTCTGCATTAGCCCAAGTGTGCACAATAGTCGGACGTTAAACACAAAAAAAGTTCCAAAAGGACAGACAACTAAATTATTTAAAACCTAACAGATGATCGTTAAAGTCTGTATTTCACTGAAATGAAAAACACATCCGCAATTAAAGCCCGCAGATAAAACATGAAATATAAATGAGATGCGGCAAACAAAAGGGGAAATTAAAATAAACGCGATGTTTGAAAAGTAAACAAAACTTGTAGAGACGTCGCTTTAGTTTTGTTTGTTTGTAATTAATCCATTTAGAATTGCACGCGATTTGAATTAACTGAGCAACAACGTGACCTGATTCCAGTTGTTGCTACAATAAAGTAATGCCAATTAAAGCAACACAGTGTTAACATAGTAACGGGGGCAGTTTTATTACTGCTTATACAAACATAATCTTGGCATGCAAATGTCTCGTTGACAGGATGGAAGCAAATTTTTTTTTTTTTTATTCTCTTTCATCTGGGAAAGTAGATATCAGCATTATTAAAAATTCAAATTCAGATGCAAATTTTAAAAGCTAATTGCATGCAGATTTTCACGCTAATTATAAAAAATGAAATCAGGTTAAAATAACGGATTTCGCTGAAAAACTAATTCGAATAAGACAAATTTATGCCAAATTTGTATAAATTAGTCTTTTAGGCATTTAAATTTGCACTGAAAATACACCATATTTCGGTGAATTTTAACGCCGATTACGAAGCTGGAATCAGATTTTCAAAATGGAGTAAGATAAAAAAAAATTTACTCTACCTATCCATTTCAAAAGTAAACAATAGTTTCAAATTCAGTGTTTATAGGAAACCTAGCCGTCTCGGTGGCCTGGTTTATAGCGTACTAGGCTTTCACCCCGAGGGCCCGGGTTCGATTCCCGGCCAGGGCTTGGCATTTTCATACGCTATAAATCATCCCATCGTCTGCATTAGCCCAACCAAACAATACATTCCACCATCCATACAATATAAAAATGGCAGCTTACATAGTTTGGTACACACGTTAATTTAACTCCCTATGGACAAAGGAAGCTATGGAAATGAAGTGAACATCATTAAGCTGTTTCTAACGGATATAAAAGCTCAATTGTTGATAAACTTATTGCCAAACACAAAAACAAAAATTAAAAAATTGTTCCTGATAAAAAAACCTACATCTCCACGGAATATGGTTAAACTTTGGCTAAAAAAAGAATTAGCCAAAGAAAATATAAATGTCTCTTTCAGAATAACTAATAAATTATCAACATTACTAAAGAAGCCAGTTGCAAATACAAGTGGAGATAACTTTGAAAAAACTGGCATATACAAAATGAAATGTAGTGATTGCCTAATCTTCTATATCGGTCAGACATCTCGCTCTTTTAAGAAAAGATTTAAAGAGCACATACCCATAAGTGCATTATCGACAAACTCGGCTTTCGCAGAACATCTTATAGACAAAAACCATAAATCCGAAGACATCCATACCAACATGGAAATATCACATTTGTGTCAGAAAAGTAGTTATATGGATGCGATTGAAGAGTTTGAGATTTACAAGAGCAAAAAATTAGACCCCACAACATCCTCAATGAAAACTTTCATTTAAATCTAATTTCATATATGACATGGCTCTAAGGATAAGTGATTTGAGTAAGTAACAAAAACCAACAGACGCACCGTAACTGATAACAATGACGGGCGCGCTACTAATGATGGAGACTCCGCAGTCCGGAATGTAACGACGTACGAGTCGCGTGTGTAGTTTGGCCAAGCCGAATTTCATGGTAAATATTTTAATCGTGTAATTGTGCTCAGTGTTTGTGATGTGTTTTAATGTTTTGTTTGACTTTGTGACGACCTCGACAGAGGGATTTAACATTTTGTATCACGGCCTGAAGATAAAACTATAAAGTTTCGAAACCGCGGTAGCCTTTATGAGACCACTGACGGGAATAATAGGTCATAATCCTAATCAGATAAAAAACAGTTATTTTTTGAAATTGTAATTGTTCACGGGTAACTAACTTGCCTAAGCTATACCAAAATCGACGTTAGTGAGCACCGAATTTGAAAAAAATAAGTGATTTTATTTCCTCAAACAAACCAAACACTTTACATAACAGAAAAACAATAACACGAAATTAACGTGTGACAACTTGGAAAAATTACTTAGCGAAATATTTCTAAATATTAGTCTAGTGTTAGCTTAAAAAATAACGGCATAGCCGCCCGACTGCAGTACTCGTAAGATGGTGTTAATACAGACGAACAGTAATTATTAAAGTATCAGTTACAAAAATAAAGCAAAATATAATGAATTGTAATGAACAGTAGCCTGATAGCGTACTGGGCTTTTCAACCCGAGGATCCGGGTTCGATTCCCGGCCAGGGCTTGGCATTTTCATACGCTATAAATCATCCCATCGTCTGCATTAGCCCAAGTGTGCACAATAGTCGGACGTTTAAAAAAAAAAAAAAATTGAAGAATATATTTTTTTGACGCCAACAAACCGAATAAAACACAGCCTACCTTTTTGCGAGACTCCGGCCCCACTGAATATTATATCGCAAGGCAGCACTAAAACGACACCCACACGGTGCACTCTGTACTCTACAGATTATTGAAGTTTTATGCCGCAAATTAAACAACAAGTCTGCGGCTAAATTAAGTTAACTAGAGTAGCTAGTGGCGGGGTCTTCCTTCCTTCCTTCCTTCCTGTCTGACGCTGAAGCTGTTTTATGTAACCCCGAGTTTGACGTAAACTTTGCACCAGTGCCGCAATGCACCATCAGTCAGAAACAAGCTTACTTCCGCCGATGCGTTACGTTAATGTCATTTCTATTAATAACACAACGACGCGTATGGTAAATACAATAATCACGGCACGCAACTGTCTCGCTGGCGTGATTGAGTTTCAAAAAACCACGCATCACGTTAGCTGAAATTTAGATACGCGAAAATAACCTTTTGTACTTAAACTTAGTAAAGGTATGCTCGTTTGATTCACTGGCATTTTAAAATAAAAAATATGAAACTAAACCCTGACCACCACGACATTAATTTTCGTTGAAATTCTTTTATATTCTTCCTCCTTTCTGCTAGGATTTTTTTTTTTTTTTTTAACGTCCGACTATTGTGCACACTTGGGCTAATGCAGACGATGGGATGATTTATAGCGTATGAAAATGCCCAGCCCTGGCCGGGAATCGAACCCGAGTCCTCGGGGTGAAAGCCTAGTACGCTATCAACTAGACCACCGAGGCGGCTGCTAGGATTATTTATCACTATGTTCAGTATAATAATCTGCCTTCCCTAGCTTCGTCAATTCTACTTTCGTTGACGCGTTTCGGAGAACCTCCATCTTCAAAAACTATATCTATACTGGTAACCAATATATTTGGTTATTCACCTTCGTATTTTCAACTCGTGAATTGTTAATTTATGCGCATTTTAACGCTGATTACGTAGAAAAAATCGATTTTCAAAAAATGTACCGCGGGAACAATGATATTTTATTATTACTACAACCATTCGCAGTTAATGGAAAAAAAAACAAACACTATACAGCAAGAAGTTCAACGGTGTTGTGGTACATCTTTACAAATTATGTGACGGCAACAGCGACAATCAATTTTGTGCGTGCGTTTCTTCGACCATTTAAGTTTGCGAGACTTAAATCTAGAGAAAGCAACGTACAATGCACCAATCGTCCTAAATACAATCGTTGGAAAACTATGTAGGCCTACTATTTTTCGGCAATACGAACTTCTGTTAAAATAGACGTTGTAGTTTATAACCTATAAAATTAATGACTGAATTATAACACTACCTTATCGAAATGTACAAATAAAACTTACTATACTCGGATTTTACATTACATATCCAAATTAGGCTATAATATTTACTGTTTACTAACAATTGGCCACCGGTTCTACTTGCAAAACTGTCAATATCTAATTAAGTCTTGAATACAATAATATAAACATTATTTCAACATTTTTTTTAACAATCAGCCGTTTTGGTACACACACAATTATTTGTGTCACCTATTATGCTGTACTTTCACTGGGCCACTTACTGCGCCTGTAATTTTGTTTACAAACCTTTTATCGGTTTTATGTTATTGTACAATCTTAAAATGGAAACATATGAGGCTTGAGAGTTCCCTGGTGTTCCGTATATGTAGTTAAACGCAGATCATTATTTTTTGGTGCACACACAATTATTTGTGTCACCTATTGAGCTGTACTTTCATTGGAACACTTACTGCTCCTGTGATTTTGTTTACAAACCTTTCATCGGTTTTATGTTACTGTACAGCCTTAAAATGGAAACATATGAGGCTTGAGAGATCCCTGGTGTACGAACCTGTGCATACCCCGTATATGTAGTTAAACGCGGATCATTATTTTTTGGTGCACACACACAATTATTTGTGTCACCTATTGAGCTGTACTTTCACTGGAACACTTACTGCGCCTGTGATTTTGTTTACAAACCTTTTATCAGTTTTATGTTACTGTACAGTCTTAAAATGGAAACATATGAGGCTTGAGAGATCCATGGTGTACGAACCTGTACATACCCCGTATATATAGTTAAACGCAGATCATTATTTTTGGTGCACACACAATTATTTGTGTCACCTATTGAGCTGTACTTTCACTGGAACACTTACTGCTCCTGTGATTTTGTTTACAAACCTTTCATCTGTTTTATGTTACTGTACAGTCTCAAAATGGAAACATATGAGGCTTGAGAGATCCCTGGTATTCTGACGAACCTGTACATACACCGTATATGTAGTTAAACGCAGATCATTATTTTTGGTGCACACACAATTATTTGTGTCACCTATTGAGCTAATACTTTCACTGGAACACTTACTGCTCCTGTGATTTTGTTTACAAACCTTTCATCGGTTTTATGTTACTGTACAGTCTTAAAATGGAAACATATGAGGCTTGAGAGATCCCTGTGTTCCGTATATGTACCCGAATATGTAGTTAAACGCAGATCATTATTTTTTGGTACAAAACCGATCGGAATGCTTAGTACAAATAATATATGAAAGATTATAATGGCTGCAACGGTTAGACAAGCTGTTAAGAATGTAAAAGTAGATTTTTGTGCCAAATTTGAAAGAAATCGGACCAAAATTGTGAACACTAGGTAACACAACGAATTATGTACTGTATGTAGTGACGTAGGCCGGATAAATACCCAGTGGGAAGGGTATTTATAAATTGAATATTTAATAACTGACATTATAAATATTCACGAGGGTAATTTTAGTTTCTGTTCTTCATACAAGACGTTTTGATGGTGTAGGGCAATAAAGGACTGAAACGCAGTTATTTAATTCATTACAGTGAATTAAAAACAATATTTACCATCCAATAAAACTGGGGAAAAATCAGTAACTTGTCCGGGTACTTATAGCTTTTTTGGAAAAACCGTTATTCGCATAATAAGAAAACAGGAAAACAGAACGGACGTTAATAAAGAAAACGAAGATTTTGGAAGCGGAAAAGTCCTCCAAGCTAAACAATAGCGCTGAGAGCGCGGAAGATTTTAAGTACTGTACCAGGATAATGCGCAGGATGTCAGGCGTCGTTTAATCTCCATCTTCATCTAAGTGTTTAACGTCTCGAAGAAACCTTCCTGTCCTTTAAGCGAGAATAATATGTAAAAGCATAACAGTAAATTGCACACCACTCTCAAGGCCATTAAAGTACTTGTACTAAATATTACGAACCAATTTTAAGGAAGATTTTACCAAATTTCAATTGGAAAATGAATAGCCGCCTCGGTGGCCTAGTGGATAGCGCAGTAGGCTTTCACCCCGAGGACCCGGGTTCGATTCCCGGCGAGGGCTTGGCATTTTCGTACGCTATAAATCATCCCATCGTCTGCATTAGCCCAAGTGTGCACAATAGTCGGACGTTAAACACCAAAAAAAAAAAAAAAAAAAAAAAATGAATCATTAGAGCTGCCATCATAAGTGGTCTAGACTTTGAAATAAGCTACAATCTAACATACATATTATTTTTTGAATAATCGTTAAAACTTTAGCGATATACATAAGCGTGTTTAAGATTTCCGTACGATTTCCAGCTTGCAAAAGTTCGTTACCCAGCAAACTGGTCAACAGTTTCAAAATGGCGATCATTTCTTTAAAAAAAAATATTACCTTTTCACCACGCGTAATCAACGCTTAAAATATCTGCATTATCATTTTAAATTTTCAATGCAAGCCTGTTTTGAAAACTTCAAATAGACAGATTTAAATCAACAGCGGTACAGATTCGCGGAAATTCGCTTCCATCACGTCAGCGAAACAGTCGAGTGCGGATATTTTTTCCCTAAACTAAATTTCGATTTTACGTGTACATTGTATTTAGTAATTTTTAAATACAAATTGTTAAACAATTTTATTACTGAATACCCAGTGCTGTTCAGGGTGAGCAGTTGAATCCGTGAAACCTTTGACAGATTTTTGAAAAACTGTTCTTTTATCAAAAGCAGTTTAAGCACACACAAACGTGGGGACAAAATGCATCCGACATTTCATTTTATAACTTTTTTTTTTAAAAAGCGTTTTTATTTTGGCATTGTTTCTATCCCAAATTACGTACAAATTACATAAGTACGTATACAATCATACTTATTGTACAAACGAGTAAAAGTGCTTTCATTTTAACTCACTCATATTAGTTATAAATGAATATTTATAACTATTATTATAATAGTTAATATAAAAATACTCAAATAAATACCTTAAAATCCAAGAACAGAAAATAGAAATTGTAAAAGAGTTCAAATATCTTGGTGAATGGATTAGTTGGAATGCAGATGAGGGCAAGGCAATGGAATCCAGGAAAACAAACTTGAATTGGCCTTCAATTGACGAAAGAAACATACAATAAGAAATCCCTTTCATGGGGTCCAAAATTAAACATTATAAAACAGTGATCAAGCCGGAAGCACTGTACGCAGCAGAAACATTAACCATGAATCGCATAGGCCAGATAGAAAAGCTTGAAATAACGGAAAGGAAAATCTTAAGAAAAATTATAGGAACAAAATTTCAGGATAATAAAGTAGTATATATAAGAAATGAAGCTCTCTATAAGAAAATTGAAAAACTGTCAGATACTATGAGAAAAGGAGAATAAATTTTTACGGCCATCTTCTTAGAATGAACTCCAATAGATTGACGAAACAGGTGTTTGATTTTTCCATAATCGTAAAACAAAACCGAACTGGTTTAAGGAAATTGAAAAAGACCTAATAGAATTAAAAATTACAGAAAATTCACTGCTTGACCAAACTGCTAAGATAAGTACAAAGGACGAAAGAATAAGATTCCAAGATAAAACCAAAATAAGACCTAAACCTGTCATTTCGGAAGAGAGAGGAAAAGAAGATCGGAAAGAATGAAGAGCTACTGGGAACAAAGAAAAGTACAGCGCGCAAGAAATGATTGATTCAGCGTACCCCAAAGAGGGTGAAACGAAAAGAAGAAAGAAGTTAATATAAAATATTCAACTATTATTTTTATTAGTTGAAAATACAAACGACCAGGTGATGAATTTCGAAATGAATTAAAATTTCACGATTGATGAACGAATTTTTATCAGTGATTTATAAATGCAACGGATAAAAAAATATAATTTTTTCATGGGTTTACAAAAAGTGGATTAAAAATCGTGGGTGCTTTTGGTGTACATATTAATTGATAATTAAAATATTTATCACAAAATAAATACACGGATATTTGCATATTACGTGTACACTACGATGGTACTGTTTTCATATACAAAAGGCATTACACACAGTAAATGTTAAATGACAGATAAATATCAATTGTCAGTTAAAACGCCAGTGATACACGCCGATCACGTTGAGTGCATTAATATAATATCCGGGATAAGCGATGCTATGCAACCGACCGCTATTCTGTACACATGCATACATTCTGTTTTAAAATAACTGTTACTTATTGCAATGTTCATGTTATTATCGTTCATTCAGAATTTTGCTGTTGTGCACACAGACATAGTATTGGGTTTAAGAGTGTTTTCCTGTTAGCAGTGAATGCTCTGAACAGAATATACGAGGTTTGTCAATAAATACGCGAACTGGTCGAATATGGTGGCCATTACGGAGAGTTAAGCCACGCCCACTGGCCTCACGTGTTGTCTGGGACCCAATGAGCCGTCAGTGCTTGGCAGAACATTACGCTGTGCGGATTTTGCGAGCAGAGTTATTTTTAGTTTTGCATTATTTTTTGTTCGTCGATATGAAATTGACCAATTCACTGAACAACGAATTAACATCAAGTTTTTGGTAAAGCTTGGTAAAAATTACCAAGAAATTGCTGAAATGTTGAGAGTTGTTTATGGTGATAATGCTATGAAGAAAACAGCCATTTTCAAGTGGATTAAGCGCTTTAAAGAAGGTCGAGAAGACGCCACGGATGATGCAAGAATTGGACGACCTTCAACCTCTTGTGTGTATGAAAACATTGATCGTGTGCGGCGTCTTGTCCTTACTGATCGCCGAAAAACTGTCGAATGATAGCTGAAGAACTAAATTTAGGAAAATCAACAGTGCACACAATCTTAACCGAGCATTTGGGCTTAAGAAAGGTTTGTGCGAAAATCGTGCCAAAACTGCTGACTCCGCATCAAAAGTTGAGAAGAGTCGAATGTGTTACTGACTGGAAAAATTCCATGAAAAATGATGTTGGATTCTTAAATAGGGTTATCACTGGTGATGAATCGTGGTTTTCGAGTATGACCCCGAATCGAAATCGCAAAGCATGGAGTGGAAAGCAACAGGTGAAGCTCGAACAAAAAAATCAAGGAAAAGCCGATCAAAAATCAAAGTCATGCTCCTGGTTTTCTTTGATATCAAAGGTGTTGTTCATCATGAATTCCTTCCTGAGGAAAAAACGGTAAATTCTGAGTTCTACCTTAACGTTCTCAAGCGTTTGAGAGATCGAGTGCGTCGTGTGCGACCACATTTGACTCAAAACGATGGATGGATTCTTCATCAAGACAATGCACCCGCACATTCGGCTTTGATTGTTCGCCAGTTTCTGGCTAAAAATTCAATCACTATCCTTGATCATCCCCTTATTCACGGACCTCGCCCCTGCGACTTTTTCTATTCCTAAATGCAAAAATGTGATGAGGGACAACATTGGGAAGATGTGGACACAATAAAACAAGAAACGACGAGGAGACTGAAAAGCCTGACTTCCGAGGACTTCAAGGTGCTTTGAAGAGTGGAAAAGAAGATGGGATAAGTGCATAGCAGTGAATGGAAGTATTTTGAAGGGGACAAAATCAATGTAGATGAAATTTTGTAAAATAAAGTTTTATGACCTTAGTTCGCGTATTTATTGGACAAACCTCGTATTAAGCAAATTAGTAAAATAAGTGAAGGGCCACGGGAAGAACGATCGTAGTCCTGCACACCACAATTTTCAGAATTAAGTTTTTAAGTTTCAAATCGATTAAATAACTTAAAAATTGGTATAAAAATAACTTTCTTAAACATTGCACATTTTAAAACAGCATTCATTACATATTCAGAAATAAAAAACAATTAACAGATGAAACATGAACAGTTAAATTCAAAACAAAAGATGTCTGACTTTGAATACAGTTTCATTATAGTAACATAGCCACCGGACCACATATTCAAATGTTAAGGATTATATACCTATTCTTCCCGTCAGTGGTCTATCAAATCACCTCATAAAGGCTACCGCGGTTTCGAAACTCTATAGATTCATCTTCAGGTCATACAAAATGTTAAATCCCTTTGTCGAGGTCGTCACGAAGTCAAACAAATGACTAGAGCAATCCAGCTGATCAATTCTCCAAGATATTTGATTTTTTTATTTAATTTTTCGTCTATTTAATTAAAAGAAAAATAAAACAACTAGGCCTTATTAGTTAAAGTAAAATAAATAACGTTATTTTATTGACATCAATAACAGACAAACTTTTATTTCACGTAATAGTCGGTAATATTTTATTATTGCTTTGCGCACGTAAGTTGTGTCATTTTAAATATTTGGAATGTACGACCGTTGAATAAACGTACTAGAATGTGAGTGCTACGTACTAGAATGTGAGTGATAGAATATCCTTATAAGATATGTGAGTGCTCGCTACTGGTGGCATCTTGCGGCAGAGTGTTTAACTACAATTAACTAGACAATAGTACTGTATATTTTCTCAAACGTTGCAACATTCGTAACGGCAAATAGTTCAATTACTTTGACTTCAGCATCTGATATCGAGCACGCTTTTTCTAATAATGGCTGTACTTCGAGTCCGTTTATATTCAGTGGCCAGACTGTATGAACGGTTGAACGAATTTACTAAGTATCGAACTTGTCCAAGCTATTGCCAAAACGATTTTTGATAAAATTTTAACCAAATCGGACCTAAATTGCGAACGTGAGTGCTAACACACACACACACACACACACACACACAAATGTTTTAAAATCCTTAAATGTAATATGTGGGTCGCAATTAACGCACAAGGTCACGGTTTTACTATGATTGTCGCTCCAATGGATCATTTTTTCAACGGGAAAAATGTAATATGTGAGACACAAGGTCACTGGGTCAAGGTTTTACTATGATTGTCACTCCAATGGATCATTTTTTCAACGGGAAAAATGTAATATGTGGGTCACAATTAACGCACAAGGTCGCAGGGTCAAGGTTTTACTATGATTGTCGCTCCAATGGATCATTTTTTTCAACGGGAAAATGTAATATGTGGGTCACAATTAAAGCACAAGGTCACAGGGTCAAGGTTTTACTATGATTTTCGCTCCAATGGATCATTTTTTTCAACGGGATAAATGTAATATGTGGGTCACAATTAACGCACAATGTCACAGGGTCAAGGTTTTACTATGATTGTTACTCAAAAGGATCATTTTTTTCAACGGGAAAAATGTAATATGTGAGTCTGAATTAAAGCACAAGGTCACAGGGTCAAGGTTTTACTATGATTGTCGCTCAATGGATCATTTTTCAACGGGAAAATGTAATATGTGGGTCACAATTAAAGCACAAGGTCACAGGGTCAAGGTTTTACTATGATTGTCGCTCCAATGGATCATTTTTTTTAACAGGAAAATGTAATATGTGAGTGAAAATTAACGAACAATGTCACAGGGTCAAGGTTTTACTATGATTGTCGCTCCAATGGATCATTTTTCAACGGGAATTCGTTAAATACCAGTTAAACGCAGTAAACATATACACTGTTTAAATTAATATAAAAAAAACAACTTGCAGGCTTGAAAACGGTGACGAGAATTTTGGTGAACTGTCCGCGTCGGTTGGATGCCTACCCTCCCTCAACCCCTGGAGTCATAAAGCCTTTTGTCCTTAATTAACCCTCGCCACACCATATCACATCGCATTAAAGTCGACCTTCCATGCAGAGCGTGTTACGTGAGTGTGATATTAATTTGAATTAATTAGTGGCTGAATACAGTTGCAGACCTGTGCTACAAAATCCTTTTTTACAACAAACATATTCGTTATATAAAAGTTGAGGTTAGTGGGACTGCATAATTATCCGAAATATCACACTATGAAAGTTTTAAGTAAACACAGCCTTTTGAATAAGAGCAGTCGTTCGATTTAAAAATAAATCGAAAAGCGATCGGTTTGAAACAATAATCACACATTTATAAGTCATTGTACTAGGCCTATATACATTTCAATACAAGCATTATAATTGTTTTCTAAAAGCAATTTTTGCAGCAATTTTTTAATAGCAATACAATATTTCGTTGTAAACGATATTTGATATAAGAACATAATCTTCTTGTACTTTTTGTATTTCATTTTCTTTAATGGATACAAACAAGTTACCCTTGAAAAAGCTACATACCAATTGTCCGTCAGTAAAGACGGCATTGGTAAATACAATTCTGCTCTTTGAAGTGTGTGTCCCTGCGACTTGTTTATGGTGATAGCAAACGCAATTGCCGCCTCGGTGGCCTAGTGGATAGCGTACTAGGCTTTCACCCCGAGGACCCGGGTTCGATTCCCGGCCAGGGCTTGGCATTTTCGTACGCTATAAATCATCCCATCGTCTGCATTAGCCCAAGTGTGCACAATAGTCGGACGTTAAACACAAAAAAAAAGCAAACGCAATTTTAATAGGTAACTGTCGTCCACTCAATTGAAAAGGCATGTTTGATAATCTCTAACTGTATTTTGACATTTTAATTGTACTTCATACTTTATTATGTCTATATTAACAATAGATAAATGCACGATGGAAGGAGAAATAACAAATATATTTGTTTAAAAACGTGTCGAAATTCTTGTCCCGGTTTGTACGACGGGCATGGATAGGAACTCGGTTACATAACCTATAAGTT
>JAJIZJ010000186.1:0-20467 GCA_022606455.1 Callitettix versicolor | reverse complement strand
CAAAGCACTCTGACTCATGTCTTGTTCCTTCTAATCCTCCACACCTCCCTCATCCTGTCCCCATGGATCCTCTTCCCGCTCCTCCGTCCATTTTACCCCTGCTCTCTTTGGGATTTCATTCTCTGGGACCTTCAACCGAGCATCTTTGTCCTGTATACATTACCTGTCTTCAACGTCTGTTGAGTCTATTTCTGCGTCATGTAGGTCTATTCTGACTTGTGCGATCCACGACGTTGTTGATTTGACACCTTGTATATATACTTAAGGATTCTGTTGGCAAGTCTCGTTGTTGGGAATCTACTGATGTGTCCATAGAACCGGAGCCTCCTTCTTCTGATATCTGCTGCCAGGTTCGATATCTTCTCTGTGGTCTTCCCGGGAGTGCAACCTGTATCCATCTTCTGTTAATCTCAGGCCAAGGATCTTCCTCAAGATTTTGCGTTCTTCCTTCAAAATACCCTCCCTCCATGTAGCTTTTGTGTGGAGTGCTAGCGTCTCGCTTGCATATAATACCTCCAGTTTTATGACTGTGTTGTAGTGTCTGATTTTGTGTGCGTCGACATACATCTCTTATTGTAGATATCACGCGTTATACCGAGAGCCCTCTTAATGAAGAGATGCTAATGAGAATGCTCAGTAGCCGAACCTTTTGCGCAGCCTTCTCGCCACCTGTGGGTTCAAGAATTTCTCCCAGATATTTGAAGTGCTTGACTCTGTTTATCTTACCATATTTTCTGTTTAGTTCTTGAATATTTAATTTTGTACAGAAGAATTCGGTTTTTTTAAACGAGATCATGAGGAAGTTTGCCAGAGAACTCCGACTCTCTCTGTAATCGTGTAAGTCCAGGGTCCCCAGAATCCGAGTTCCTGGTTGCCGCCCGCAGACGGGTGGATTGGTTACCACCTGGGGTATTTTTATCATTACTTGCACTAATCATAGTTGCTTGTAATCTTGAAAGTCCAGTGTTTTCACTGGGATTTTTAGAACCAGGGATTGTTAGTTCCTGGAGCGTTACGTACAGCCGCATCCTCTGGATGAACAGACGCTGACCAGGTTGCCGGTGGTTGCCACTACAGACGCACTCCGGATTTTGGTGTTCCAATATATATATATATATATATATATATATATATATATATATATATTGGTGTTTAACGTCCGACTATTATACACTTGGGCTAATGCAGACGGTGGGATGATTTATAGAGTATGAAAATGCCAAGCCCTGGCCGGGAATCGAACCTGGGTCCTCGGGGTGAAAGCACAGTACGCTATCAACTAGGCCACCGAGGTGGCTATATATATATATATATATACACACACACACGCACGCACACACACAGGGTCTATATCAAAAGTAGTAGGACTGATTTAAAAAAAATATTAAAGATATGTTTATAATTCCTTAATATTCTTCGAAATAGCATCATCGGGCAGCTACACACTTAAAACAACGCTGTTGCTATTTGCCGTACGCCTTCTGGAAGTCAGCTCGGGGATACTGTTGACAGCCCTCGTCGATGCTGCTTGAACGTCTTCAAAAGAGTCAAAAATGTCCCTTCAGCAGTCTTTCATCTGTGGGAATACAAAAAAGTCGGTGGAGCCAGATCGGGACTGTAGACGGAGTGCGGCAACGTGGCAACGCCAAATTGGGCCAACAGTTGCCTCACGACGAGCGGGCCATGGCACAGCGCAGTCGTCATGCAGCGTCCAGTTATCCGAGATGGCTGATCGGACGCGATTAACTCGGTCTCGAAGGCGGGTTATCACTTGCACCCAGCGATTCCCTCACTCTGGCCACATTATTGTCGGTTCGTGCCGTCATGGCCGTCCAGTGCGATGGTCGTCTTCAAAAAGCTCCCTACCTTCTTTAAAGAGTTTGTGCCATTCAAAAACACCGGAGCGGCTCATTGTAGTATCCCCGTAAGCCGACAACCATTTCTAGGGTCTCGGTTGCAGATTTCCCCAGTTTGACACACAAATTTATCGAATATCGCTGCTCGGGTGTTTTGACTAATTTTGTGCATCGACGACAAAAACACGCTTCATTATCAACGATGTCTGTAATTAACCAAAGCCCGTAGGCGACTGCGGCTGATGTTTCTCTGTTGCTAAGTGTCCTCTTCATCTCGCCCAGCCAGCCAAACCTCTCTCCACAGCTCCGCTAGCGTTACAGAAAATCAGTCCTACTACTTTTGGTATAGACCCTGTGTATAAAACATCAACTCATTTGTGATTACGGGAAGATGTGAATATGTTTAAATATTGGCGCTTGTTTGTATATGTGTATATATATATATATATATATATATATATATATATATATTATATATGTATATATATATATATATATATATATATATATATATATATATATATATATATATATATATATATATATTTACAACACAACGAGCGATGCTATTTGTCAGACATTGTAGTGTGTGTCTCCGTTTCTAGATTATCAGACAATTAAAGGCGGTTTTAATTTGAAGTCTGCCCGTTTCAGTGTAAATAGATGTGTTTGTGCCAGTCTTTATATGTGGCTACAGGCTAAAAAAATAGATCGTTAAAAACTCTTTTTTTAATGAAAACACCTATAAATATGACAAAAAAATAAATTTTGTAAACATCAGCTTTAGCAATTTTAACGACATTTTACACAAGTGCCAAACAAAACAAACACATCCATCTTACAGAAAAACCAGTGCGCGCACTATCGATAAAAATCGAAAATAAATATTTTTAATTTCGTTCATATAATCGTAAAAATAAACAAAGTTTGTCAATAAAGTGTTTTCCCATTTACACGATATTTATATATCGATATATATATATATATATATATATATATATATATATATATATATATACATATATATATATATATATATATATATATATATATATATATATATATATATATATATATATAGATAGATAGATAGATAGATAGATATTTATATATCGATATATATATATATATATATACATATATATATATATATATATATATATATATATATATATAGATAGATATTTATATATCGATATATATATATATATATATATATATATATATATATATATATATATATAGATAGATAGATAGATATTTATATATCGATATATATGTATATATATATATATATATATATATATATATATATATAGAGAGAGAGAGAGAGAGAGAGAGAGAGAGAGGGCGAGAAGAGAGATAGATAGATTTATAACTGATGTCGGTATTACAGTTTTGAAATAAAAGTGATTTATTTAGTACGTGAGTTAGTTTTTGAAAACCCGAAAATAAAAACTTATTGCCATCGATTTGTGTGGTTTTTTATTTACTTCTGAACTGTAAATCTTTTCATCTCAAATTTCATAAACTGACCTTCATTTTAACATGAGAGGAAAATCTAATTAATACTTTTAAAAAGAAGCGAGGTGTCATTTCAGCTCGACGTCATTTGGTTGTTTGTCTGCTTGTTTGTTCTAGCCAAACGCATCGACCGATTGTTTTGAAATTTCGTACTGAGCTACCTAGTATAAAGACTAAAAAACGTACGTATGATTGTTCCCTACTTACTGCTGTTTCAAGATGGCGACTTCTGATTTAAGACGATTGTACGAAGCTTTAGCCAAACGCATTAACTGTTTGTTTTTGAAATTTTGTACAAAAATATCTTGTATAAAGTCCCGATGACGTATGTTTATTTTTCCTACTCGTTTCTGTTTCAAGATGGTGGTCTCTGATTTGACTATAAGTAGTGTACGCAATTGTAATCAAACTCATTGGCCGATTGTTTTGAATTTGTACGAAGATACCGTGTACAAAGCCCAGAAGTTGTAACTGTAAGACTTCCCCACATCACTTCCGTTTCAAGATGGCGGAATCTGATTCAACATTGAGAGTTATTTCAACGTTGCTGGTTATTTCTTGTAATATAGACTGTATGGCAAAATCAAACATCATTTTGACCGCTTCATGGAGAAAGAGTACTTCCGAAAAAGTTGGTTCGGTAACTGACGGTTGGTTACTGGTTAAATTGACGGGAAAAAGATACGAGAGCTGTTGTAGAGCGTTCTGTATATTAATTAACTGCGAGGTCTGCTGAACTACTAGTTTAACTGATTCTGACACAGCCTTTGCATTGTCCATGAACCATTAATTTACAAACGGGTAATTAGTGTTTATTCAAACTGACCGGTCAGAACAAAGTACAAATTCAAGGTTTCTTACATAAATTAAATCCAATGAGAAGACATATTATGTAAGGAATGGGGAAGTCGTTCAGGAATGATTTAATACCAGTAATTACATATAATTTAAATAAAATTCTCTGCTTACAGCTAACAACATATCACGTGACTAGTAATTGGCGTCATGTGACTATCATGTCCGTGACTATCTCTGACTGTGGCGTCAGAGAATTAGCACAGTGTTGTGAGTGCTTAGGTCAGTGTCGATATGAAGACAGTTTTACTGGTTCTGTGCGCGTGCAGTGTGGGTAGTGAGCGGATACTAGCGGTGTTGCCTTTATTAGGCCAAAGCCATTTTAATTTCTTAGGCTCAGTGTTGGAGGGATTGGCCGAGCGCGGTCATGACCTTACCGTTGTCAGCCAGTTCCCCAGGACCAAACCGTTGGCCGGTTACACTGATATCGACGTGCGCAATATTGCGTCCAGCCGCTTCGTACTGAATCTTGCCAAAATAGAACACGAAGGTTTTACTATGGAAACAGCTATCGTTGAGGTGATCGAATTTATTACTAGTTATGAAAAAGTCTACCACCAGAAAGAGTTTACAAGCTTGCTTAATTCATCGGTAAAATTCGATTTGGTAATCACTGAAATTTTCACTTCGGACATGTTCATCGGCTTGGCGCACAAGTTCAAAGCGCCTCTGGTAGGGATGACATCGTCTGTTATCCTGCCTTGGTCTTTGGATAGGTTTGCGATCCCGGAAAATCCGTCTTATATAAACACATATTTATACTCTGTTGCTGGACCGATGGTATTTTACGAAAGAATGATCAACTGCTTCCTGCATTTGTATAGTAAAATTGCGTACGATTATTTTATAACATCGAACGATGAACGAGTTACTAAACAATATTTAGGGAAAGACATGCCCCACGTGAAAGAACTGATGAAGAACACAAGTCTGCTTTTGGTAAATTCACACTTCAGCTTAAATGGCGTCCGGCCTTATACACCGCAGGTCGTTGAAATCGGAGGCGTTCACATCAAGCCACCAAAACAGCTTCCGAAGGTATTTTTGTTTTTAAAGGATAACAATTTCCTGTAACAATTAAGTGTCACAACATTTATATAGAACTGGCGCACGCAGTTGTCTCGCTGACGAGATGATGCAGATTTTTCAAAAATAATTTGTTTACGGAATATTATTTTAAATCCAATTTCACTGTCATAAATGGCAATAACATTTGCGATTAATAGAATTTTAATTTTTCAAGTTACATTGCAAACATGAAAATTAACCTAGACCATCCAGACAAAATTTATAATCATGAAGATTTTAAAACTGGAGAAATCAGTATTTCGAAATGCTTAACATTAAGAAGTTAAGCTACATTTTGAAACGGTAGAACCGATTTTACTGAAAAACGAAATAGTAAAAGCCTTTCGTAAAATTGATTTTATGTAAACTTCAATCGGCATATATTAAAAATAATATTTTCCAAATACTTTGGATATGAAAGTAAACATTGGCCTCCGTAAATCTGTTTCCTTACTGTAACGGATTTTAACATTTTAAATGCTAACTTATTAAAGCTAATTAATTACGATAGTAAAATCATATTTTTTAAAAGTGATTAACATTAAAAAAACTTTGGTTTTTAAGTTTTTTTTTGTTATTTTAAGGTGAAAAATACTTTGAGGCTATTATCGCCTCCCTTAATGTAAGTGTGAGTGTAAAGTGTTTAAGTCGTAAGTGTAGTATAAGTGTAAGTGTGTGTTAGACTCGGGTACCGCGAGGGACGTCTAAATCCTCTCGATAGTCTGCACCCTCCTGCTGGGTTTGCTTTTTTAAGTATAAAATACTATATCCTACATACAATGTTTAACGTCTCCAGGAAAAGTGACATAAAAGTCACGAGTCAGAGAAAAATTTAAAAGTCCTCCAACATTTTCCATGAAAATTCGCTTATACATTACTAAATTTGTAACTAACTTCCCTTTGTGGTCCTGGTTGGGGAATCCGTTTAAAGTAATAGTTTAATGCGTAACATAAATTTAATACAAATAAAGCTATTACAGCTATAATCAAGGCTTCGTGCTGACATTTATAAATACAACACTGCTTATACATAGTTGTTAATAATTTCAAATATGGATAAATCGTAATTTTATTCAACTAAAATGTATAAAAAAAATCACACGTTTAATAGTGTATCACAATATTAATTCAGTGTTTTATAACTAATTTATTACAGTTAAGACATTGATCATTGTTAAAATACATTCATTAGGCGTTACATTTGTATGCAGGTATGCAGGTCTAGGTTACTATCCTTCGTTACGTTGACGTGATATCAGTGATGGAGGGGCGGTCTTCATTAGTCTAACGTATGCAAAATAGAACTTCAACAAAAAATAACAACCTTGAATTTTTCTGTGTTTATTTAAATGCATTGCCAAACACAAAATACTTTACTTTGTATAAGCTAACGATCTAAGTGTGTGAATATGTATTTGTATATATATGTATATATATATATATATATATATATATATATATATATATATATATACAAGCACTTCAAATATCTGGGAGAAATTCTTGAACCCACAGGTAGCGAGAAGGCTGCGCAAAAGGTTCGGCTACTGAGAATGAAGAGGGCTCTTGGTATAACGCGTGATATCTACAATAAGAGATGTATGTCGACACACACAAAAATCAGACACTACAACACAGTCATAAAACCGGAGGTATTATATGCAAGCGAGACGCTAGCACTCCACACAAAAGCTACCATGGAGGGTATTTTGAAGGAAGAACGCAAAATCTTGAGGAAGATCCTTGGTCCGAGATTAACAGAAGATGGATACAGGTTGCACTCCCGGAAGACCACAGAGAAGATATCGAACCTGGCAGCAGATATCAGAAGAAGGAGGCTTCGGTTCTATTGAAACATCAGTAGACTCCCAACAACGAGATTTGCCAACAGAATCCTTAAGTATATACAAGGTGTCAAATCAACAACGTTGTGGATTACACAAGTCAGAATAGACCTACATGACGCAGGAATAGACTCAACATATGTTGAAGATAGACCCTCATACAGGAGAAAATGCTCGGTTGGAAGGTCCCATAGAATGAAATCCCAAAGAGAGCAGGGGTAAAATGGACGGAGGAGCGGAGGAGGATCCATGGGGACAGGATGAGGGAGGGGGGGAGGATTAGAAGGAACAAGACATGAGTCGGAGTGCTTTGCGTGATCCAACAGGGTCTATGCGCAGATAATAATAATAATAATAATATATATATATATATATATATATATATATATCAGACTCAAACCTCAAAGTCGTAGGTTCGAAATTTGCAGTTAAAGCTGTCAACTTTATCTTTTTTTATCATTGCCGATCTCTCGTCCTCATTTGACCTTTAAAGTTTAAAAATTTCTTAATTTATTTATAAATTCTAAATAAAATAAGTCATTATACTATCAACAAACCCTTATATTGTTACGCGTTAATTAATAAAAAGAGAAAACAAATCTTGTATTACACTGTGTCAGTAAATTTCAAGAATTATATTAATTATTTCGCTTCTTCCTGACTTGCTGTATTTAACTCGCTAATTATGTTTCGTCCCTTTAAAAACGTCTAACAATCATCGCTATGTTTAGGATAAAACACAAATGTAGGCTTACATGTGTTTATTTAATTTAAGTCTGAGACAGATAAGAAATTTCTAACCTTGATTTACAGACAAGTTGCTTTTCATTCAGATATCTCGAGTTTGTAAGCACACTTGATTTTATCATTTCCGTAGGTAGTCAAGTGCAATTAACACTTTTGTAAACGCATTTTAGTTTTACGTTCCTAATTATGTAAAAAGCAAGTAAAATATTTTTATCACTGAGTAGATTAGTAAATGTAAGTGATTAGTGCGACCGTGCGAAATTGCCCAGTTAATCGGACAAAGACACGTCATACACAACAATGCAAGAAGTAGAACAGTGTAATAGCACCTCTTTATAAACAATGTTCGAAGTGCTCTATTAAATATGAGGCAATTATAACTTTCCTTGTTGGTACATGTACAAGCAAAGTTAGGTCGATTTTATAACATCACTGTTTGTAATTTAAAATAAATAAAGCATGAACTCTGTAAATAAAATAATTCAAATTGCTATTGTCTGGTAATTAAATGACTATAATACACTAATCTTTCAAGCAATACTTTTATTTTAAGATTACTGTACATATCTTCCTACAATTATTGCAAAACCACATAGGCCTACTATTTCTTGTCAGTGTGAACTTCTGTTAAAAATAGACGTTACAGTTATATTCAACACTTGTGTGACCTGTTAATAAACCAATGTCATTCATTTATAATACTTTTTGTATTATATTTAGGTTATTTAACAAAAAAGGTCTTCCCTTTCGTTTTTAAAATTATAATCTATAAAATTAATGACTTTATAAATGACTATAAATCCTACTTTAACCGGATTTTACAATACATACTAATATAGGCTGCAGTATTTACTTTTTACTAAACGTAAAGTCTCTTATTTAATAACATTAACATATTGGAACTAGACTGTCTTACAGATTTTACTTTCAAAAGTGATTCGGACAATAATTAATATATGAAGGAAAAGGAAAAGTGGTTAGGACGTAATTATTTGTATTTTTAATGAAATCGCTATCTGTAAATGAACGTCAGTATTTATTTTACTTTCAAAAGTATTTATTTTACTAATGAAAGTATTTATTTTACTTTCAAAAGTGATTCGGTCAATAATTAATATATGAAGGAAAAGGAAAAGTGGTTAGGACGTAATTATTTGTATTTTTAATGAAATCGCTATCTGTAAATGAACGTCAGTATTTATTTTACTTTCAAAAGTATTTATTTTACTAATGAAAGTATTTATTTTACTTTCAAAAGTGATTCGGTCAATAATTAATATATGAAGGAAAAGGAAAAGAGGTTAGGACGTAATTATTTGTATTTTTAATGAAATCGCTATCTGTAAATGAACGTCAGTATTTATTTTACTTTCAAAAGTATTTATTTTACTAATGAAAGTATTTATTTTACTTTCAAAAGTGATTCGGTCAATAATTAATATATGAAGGAAAAGGAAAAAGAGGTTAGGACGTAATTATTTGTATTTTTAATGAAATCGCTATCTGTAAATGAACGTCAGTATTTATTTTACTTTCAAAAGTATTTATTTTACTAATGAAAGTATTTATTTTACTTTCAAAAGTGATTCGGTCAATAATTAATATATGAAGGAAAAGGAAAAGAGGTTAGGACGTAATTATTTGTATTTTTAATGAAATCGCTATCTGTAAATGAGAGTCAGTATTTACTGTTTACTAAAACCAATATTATTGAAAAACGAATTAAAAGCCTTTAGTAAAATCGATTTATGTGTAAAGTTCAATCACATATTGTATTGTCTTTTATTTAATAACAAGTACATATTAGAACTGGCCTAGATTGTCTTACCGATTCTACTTTCAAAACTGATACGGTCAATAAATATTTGTGCAATAATAGTTGCCCAAACAAAATTCCAAAATATTTTTCTTTATCTTATTTTTCTTTTAAAAAAATATATGATAAAGCCACCACAACCAGCTTTAAAAATCTGTATATTTTAAGCTTTTAAATTACATTTTTAAAAAGAAAATGTACTCTGACCGCTATCAATTTTTATAACACTTTTAACTGTGATTAGATATTTAAATCAGATAATAAAAAAAATTAAAGAGTAAAAAGTAATTAATTCTTCAAAAAGATTCGAAATGACCGCTATACTGAAAATGTTGAACAAATTTCGATGGTTAAAGAATTTTCCCAAAATTATTTTTAATTCAAAGTAAAATATGTAAAATATTTCTTAGTTATAAATTTAGAAATATTTTAAAGTAGAAGCATAAACGATTTTGTAAAAAGACGATATATCACACCGAATTTTAATTTCTCGCCAGCAGTGATGCATATACTACTTCTAACAGTCGTCGGAAGTAACGCTGGTGGCAGTCAACATTTTTGCAGGCGCAGGTAACTTTTTAACAATTGTGACTCTAGCCATTGAATGTAAACGAACTAAAATGATAACCCTTATGAGAGGTATGAATGAACGCTGCTGGTGACATCTTGCGGTAGAGTAATCGACTACAATTAAATAAATAAATACTGTTTATTTCCTTACAGCTAGCAGCGTTCGTAGCGGCAGATAGTTCAAGTACTTGGATTTTAGCCGCTGATATCGAGAACGCTTTCTATAATTGCGGCTGCACTTTTAATCAGTTTGTATTCAATACTCTTGCGCACTATTTCTTAGTTGGTATCATCAAAATAAATAAACTGAATTATTAACGATTTATACATATGCTACTGCTTAAATATATTTCAATTTAAAAATTGATTTGAAATAAAAACGGCAGTAATATTTTACTTTCAGGAAATTGAGAAGTTTATCAACGAAAGCGAACACGGAGTAGTGTATTTCTCTTTGGGTTCAATAGCCAATGTTTCATCTATGAGTGACTCGATGCGGCAAAATTTCATCAACAGCTTTGCGAAGCTGAAACAACGCGTGCTGTGGAAATGGGAGCTGGACGAGATGCCGGGAAAGCCTGACAACGTGAAAATAGTGAAATGGATGCCGCAGGGCGACGTGTTAGGTAAGCCACCACGTTGTTATTAACATGCATCACGTTTTAGGGCTGTTTGTGATGTTCAATTTCGCGTGATGCGAGTGCACAAATTCATATTGATATGTAATAGTATTGCGCGGCGCAAGTCTCATATTAAATTAATTATAATTAAAAATTTCCTGTGTGGAAACGAACCGGAGACCTCGCGTGTGAGGCGCACGTGATAACCACTACACTACGGAAGCTACGAAGACGTTTGACCTATGTAAATATGTAAAATGAATCTTTAATTTAATTTCGATAAATATGTAATAGTAAAAGATCAGTTGGGCAATATTAATTTGTAACGATCAGCTGATTTTATCGAACAGCTGAGGGTAATAATTAGTTTCAGGTTATGTTGTTAAAAACTAGTTATGTTAATTTGTCGTGTTTTCGAACAAATTATTGTAATTAAAATAAAAGGAAAAGTAAACATGATAAATGATTTTTTTACAATTATGAAAATTAAATTGAACGTAGGTCTAAATAAAAGTACAATAAAAAATAATTTTTACGAAAAGAATGTATGTGTCACTTAATACTATTATGATAATAACTAGGCCCGATGGAATGAAATAAGAGTTGCTTACCTTTAGTAAACGTTCCTAGTGGCTGTTTACAATTTATTTATATATGTTTATTGTTTAACGAAATCCGTTTAACCCGTTAAAAATATCTACTATTGAAAACCTTTAAAATGCGCAGTCTTGGTTTATTTTCGTCCTTTTATTTTTATTTTAAATATTATTTTATTGCATATAATAAAATACGCTTTATAAATTTTGAATGTTAGGGGGGAAATGAGTTAAAAAGTCAAATTTTAAGACATTTTTATCGCTATTAAAATTCATGGTTTTATTTTCTTTCAAAAACGGATAATGCATTACTTACCACAAAGAAAATTTTAATATTTAATCATATTTATTTCTAATTTAAATACTGCTGGAGGGAAGGCGTTAAGCGGTTTAAATTTCAGCAACATTTTTGAAGTGACATTTTTTTCAAAAAATTAACTCTAATAATGTAAAACAATGAATATTTTTAGACGAAAAATGTCATCAACGTATCAAATGTTACTTGACAAAATCAAGTTTTGACATCAAATTTAAAACAGCATCAGTTTTACATTTTTTTATGCGAAAACGTTACAGATTATGTCGCGTATTTATTAATTAAATATAAACTGATTTAGTCAATGGTACACATTGTAATGCTTTCATTTTTCCCCGTTTAGTGCCTTAAATGGTTAACATGTTAATATCTTGGCACATTCCTTTTTATACGTTATTTTATTACAATACAATTGTGCTGCAAATTAAATTAAAAAATCACTAATTATTGTCTATGTACAATTGCTAAAACGTATTGTAATTTAACTGAAGCGTGCAAAACTTCCTTTTGCAATTTTTGTTACCATACGGTATTTTTGCTGTTAAGTAAATATTTTTTATAAAACTGGAAAGGCTAGGTATAATCGTATAAATTTTACAACTTTTGATAAACTGCAGCTCAATTGATTGGATAGTTTTCTTGTGGAAGAATGTTAAATTTTAACAATATTTTTAAGCACATATTTTTCATTATTGTAACATAGCCCCCGGACCACATATTCAAATGATTAGGATTATATACCTATTCTTCCCGTCAGTGGTCTATCAACTCACCTCATAAAGGCTATCGCGGTTTCGAAACTTCAGGCCTTACAAAATGTTAAATCCCTCTGTCGAGGTCGTCACAAAGTCAAACAAATCATTAAAAGATACATCATAAACACTAAGCACAATTACACATTTAAAATATTCGTCATGAAATTCGGCTTGGCCAAGCTACACACGCGACTCGTACGTCGTTACATTTCGGACTGCGGAGTCTCCATCATTAGTAGCGCGCCCGTCTGTTGGTTTTTGTTACTCAAATCACTTATCCTTAGAGCCATGTCATATATTAAGTTTGATTTAAATGAAAGTTTTTCATTGAGGATGTTCTGAGGGTCTGATTTTTGGCTCTTGTAAATCTCAAACTCTTCTATCGCATCCATATAACTACTTTTATTACATACATGTAATATTTCCGTGTTGGTATGGATGTCTTCAAATTATGGTTTTTGTCCATAAGATATTCTGCGAAAGCCGAGTTTGTCGATAATGCACTTGTGGGTATGTGCTCTTTAAATCTTTTCTTAAAAGAGCGAGATGTCTGACCGATATAGAAGCTTAGGCAATCACTACATTTCATTTTGTATATGCCAGTTTTTCAAAGTTATCTCCACTTTTATTTGCAACTGGCTTCTTTAATAATGTTGACAACTTATTACTTGTTCTGAAAGAGACATTTATATTTTCTTTGGCTAATTCTTTTTTTAGGGTGTGGCTTAAAGTTGTAAGCCTTATTTTTTTACAAATGTTAACCTTTGACGTGATATCACCAAATCACAGTCAATATTTTGGCACAAACTAATGTGTCTTCAGGTTTTCTCCTCTAACTAACCTTGTATGTTTTAACAAAATATCTAATATTTATTTTTAGACAATATTTTTAACAAAATATATAACTAAGTTTTTATCCGAAGTTCGAAGAATGCATTAAGTACACATAACATTTCTCAAAACCCAATTTTATTTGTAAATAGGAAACTAATGGGTTTGAGACCAATTTTTATGCAAATTTTTTTTTATTTGTTTTAACAGAAGGATTTATTTTCCGAAGTTTGTTTAGGTTCCCGTGAAACACCCTTGTTTTGAACACAAAACAACTTAATTCGCTGTATTTATGAAGGTATTATGTAAATAACAATTTTATTGATATTTATTAGTTTCATAGATGTGTATAGTGTACAAGTTTTGGTGACAATAACTATTTTATTATGAAGTGCAAGGCGAAGAATATTGTATTTAAATAGATTTCGATTATAAGTGTCTGTAAACAAGACTTTTATGACATGCGGAAGTTGGTCGCGATAGGTCACGTATATTTCTGCTTCGTTGAACTTGAACAGAATTTGTTTTATCATTTTATTTGTAAAATAATATAATTTAGCGTCAACAAGAATATTCCACGTCATTCAAAGTAATTTGCAATGCCATTTTATTGAGTTATTTCAATTTCTAAACTCAAACTAACATTATTAGTAATTAAACGTTATTATTCATTTTTACTTAGGTGATACGTTATATGCAAATATTGATGTCTAAATAACTTCTTGTCTCTCTCTGCTTTTTTACTTTTCGTTTCGTTTTCCCTTCTTTGGCAGTGTGAACGCATCCATGTTGCGTGACGTCACGTATTTACAAAACTCTTACTGAGGAGACAATGTTAGGGTATCGCTAGGGGATATGACCCTTAACAAGAGAATTGTTGCTAGCCAACATTGGGAGGGGGCCAAAATTCGTCGAATTCTTGTCCATAATAATTATTTTCTCACCGGAAGTGTTCAATGTTGATTGAATATTTATGCGTAAGGGTATTACTGCTTGCGAAAAAGAAATTAATTCGAAATTACTCTCTGAGGGGAGAAAGCCTAGTTGATAGCGTACCGGGATTTCACCCCGAGGACCCGGGTTCGATTCCCGGCCAGGGCTTGGCATTTTTATACGCTATAAATTATTCCATCGTCTGCATTAGCTCAAGTGTGCACAATAGTCGGACGTTAAAAAAAAAAATCTACGGAGAGAAAATTAACTAAATTTATTAAACGAATTAGTGTTAATTAGTGTTTTTAAGTATATTATAGATTATTATACGATTTTTTAATTTTCAGCTCATCCAAAAGTGAAAGTTTTTATTGGCCACGGAGGTCTTCTAGGCACAATGGAAGGGGTTCACAACGCGGTTCCTATGATAGGAATACCACTGTTTGCTGACCAGTATCAGAACATCGCTAATCTGGTTAATGCAGGATCAGCTGTTCTTTTGGATTTCCCAACTATTACTGAAATCACACTGACCAACGCACTTAATAAAGTACTGAATGACCCTAGGTAAGTCTATATCTTAAATACATCACTTAGTGATTATTTGTTAACATAATTACGTCTATTTTCATATTTAACCTTAATTTTATTGTAATTAGTATATTTGTTTTTGCTTGTAATAAAACATGTTCCGTTTGATTAATTGATGATTAAAAACTAAATCACTTTTAAAAAATTCAAATATAGTAATGATAACATTATTATATTTTATTAAAATAAAAACATTAAAACAAGATTTATAAATAATGATGAAATTAATTCTGACTTTAAAATTTCGTTACTTTACTTATCATTTACTTGAATATTTACTTTGAATATTAGAAAAAATATTCAAAATTTTGTTTTCAATTTACAGTGTAAGTAGGAATATCAGATATCATCAGGCATAGCCTATGTTTATAGCCGAATCAACTAAATTTGTTACGTTATGTGGTTATTGTTCCCGTTAAGTATCTTTGTGGTACTTTGTTCCTGTTAAACTTAGTTGCGTGATAAGTTCAGTTATAAGTAGCAATAACAGTTTATCTAGAAATGTGACTGGAGATAAGTGATTTGATTTTTTTTCTAAGAAAGGTCAGTAAATTTGTCAATATGATGGATTTTAAGTTAAACTTAGGCGTGACTTCTGCCACTTAGATCTTCGTGCACGAAGGCCGTGACAAAAGTGTACTTAAAACTGTTACATCATCTAACTTTTATTTGTTCTATTTCAATAAACAATAAACGACAACAAAATACTTGCTGATTGCAAAAAGCTAACATAACCTAAAACTATACTTGCTTGAGTGCATATAATAAAACTAAAATTAAAGTAAATTTTATTTTACTTAAATAAATAAATAATTTAATAAATAAACGAGTTTCCCTCACAGAGAATCTGCGTAAGCATAAATTTAAGTAAAATAGTTGCATGTGCTGCATTCTGTGGTAAATTAAATAAACTGTTTCGGTTAATGAACACATGTTAAAGTGATTAAATATAATCTTTTTCTTTTCTAAACGATTATAAAGGTTTAAGGGAAAAATTATACGCTCATATGCTTAACGTTTCTAGGCACCTGTGGAAGCAACTAAAATGAGCAGCATATGGGTTTAACGACTCCACCGTAACTTTTAGCTCATAACAGTCTCATTCATCTACTCAAAATACACATATATACATATTCACTACTCTAAATAACCTAGCTAACTCTAAAGTGTAAAATGACCCATGGTAATGGAGTGTACGACACCGGCCTAATGGTGTATCAGGCGGAGCCCTGGGATCCTCCCAATGTACCTCAACCTTACCAATGCATGCGGGGTTCTGTGTTAGTGGATATAATTTACCTAGCTACTTATGTTCTCATGAGTAAGAACATAAATAGAATGATCGCACAGAAATAGCTGGGTGACAAGGGTCAATAGTTTGAGGAATAAATTGAAAGGCAACTAGAAGAGCAAGCATCTGGAAGTACCTCGGGAATATAGAACGGGGCACAAGGTAGTGCAATAATAATAGTATAAAGTTATTCACTCAAGACATATGTGGACTTAGATACTAGTAATGTTTAAAAAAAATAATCAAATAGGTGGTTTTTGAAAAGTATTACAATTAGTTCTCCAAAAAGAAAAAAATCCTGATGTTTTGTGCTTCTTATTGAAAGATGTTTGCAAAAAATGGCAGAAGTATACGAGATGTGTTCAGAAAGTAACGAGAATTTTTTAATTTCGCGGGCTTGGAGAGTCCGATTGTCATACATTTTTTTTTATTATGTTGGCATACATGCCCTTGATGTATGATAAAACTTTCAGCTGTTTTCATTGTTGACTTTGTGTTTGTCATCCACTAAGGTTAGACGTGTGTTTATGAGCTCGGCGATTTTCGTTTGTTAAAAAAAATGGATCTGTATCAAATTGTGCGTAAAAAATGGAATAAAGTGTAACAAAATGTGCGAAATGTTGACGAAGGCCTATGGTGAGTCTGCTATGAGTAAAGCAAGAGTTTACGAGTGATATAAGCGTTTCCAAGAAGGCCGTGAAGACGTTGAAGATGACGAACGCCCTGGACATCCCAGCACATCAACAACAGATAAAAACGTGGAAAAAGTGAAAGAAATAGTTATATACAATCGCCGAATCATAATTAGAGAGATCACTGATGATGTTGGCATATCGAGTGGATCATGTCATGACATTGTTTCCAATGTTTTGTGTATGAATCGCGTAGCAGCAAAATTCGTTCAAAAATTGTTGAATTTTGAACAAAAACAGCGGCGAATGGAAGTTGCTCAGGAGTCACTAAATGAAGTCAACGACGATGCAGAATTACTGAAACGTATTATAACAGGTGACGAAACATGGGTTTACGGTTATGACGCCGAAACTAAGGCTCAATCATCCCAGTGGAGGCATTCTGGCTCGCCAAGACCGAAAAAGTCTCGACATGTGCGGTCGAAGTGAAGGTTATGCTCACTGTGTTCTTTGATATTAATGGCATAGTGCATCATGAATTCCTGCCACCAGGTGAAACGGTCAATAAGGAGTACTACCTACAAGTTCAACGCCGTTTGCGTGAAGCAATCCGAAAAAAACGCCCGGATCTGTGGAAAAACAATTCATGGCTTTTGCACCACGATAATGCACAAGCTCACACTTCATTGTTTGTTCGTGAATTTTTGGCCAAAAACAGTACTGTAACGATGCCCCAGCCTCCATATTTGCCAGACATGGCTCCGTGTGACTTTTTCCTATTTCCAAAAATAAAGAGAACCTTAAAGGGCCGTCGTTTAACATTAAAAGCGCATCGCTGAAAGAACTAAAGGCTATCTCAAAGATCGAGTTTGAGAAGTGTTTCGAGGATTGGAAGAAGCGCTAGCACAATTGCATAATCTCCAATGGGGACTATTTGGAAGGCGACATCATCAATGTAGAAGAAGACATAAATATTTTGTTAAAAAAATCAAAATTCTCGTTACTTTCTGAACACATCTCGTATAATAGCAAGAAAATTTGTATTTATTAATGGACGTCATTGAATTCCTTCTTATAGTAGTTGTATCAGTAATAACAACGTTAACATTAATCTTGAGAAGGGTATGTGCAAATGAAAAGGAGAAACGAACTAAAATTACTAAATTATGCTTTTAAAAGTGACATTAATTTTTTGTTCTATATAACAAAAAGTAATACAAATAACTTCAAGCTGCTTTTTTCTTAATTAAAACAGTTTTTGTGTTTCTTCTTTACATTAAAATAACTATTTTTGTATAAACGAAGTACTATAAAAAAAATCCGTTAAACTTGTTCTTTAATTATTCTTGGTGTAGTTTTCTACAAAAATTAACGTTTCGGGTTGCTCGTAAGTAGTTCTCACCTTTCACAATAAACCTTTCGTTTTTGGCACTGATTTCTTGGAATGTGGAATCTTAACTTTTTAAAAGATAAATAAGAAACTCTCAGGTTCTCCAGCCAATTAAGATAAAACAAAATGATAGCCTAAATTTTCCCATCACTTCTGATACACTATACTGAAACGTGATGTTCGAAAAATTCGGGCCTTCGACATCTTATGATTCCATAATAGTCAAATCGCGGCCTCAGCGCTATAAAATTAATAGGCATAATATTGCAGCATCACTTTTAATGTTAGCTTTGGCGAGAGGAGTGAACAGAAAAAAGTCTGCCGATCGGTAGAATGTAACGGATATATTTAACGAAAAAGCAAACGAATTTTGCCTCTATTTCTGACTCTTTTTCTTCCTATATGAAAACGTTGTGTGCTTTGATGTCGGTATTTTCCCTTAGTTGCAGAACACGTTTAAGTTGTAACCGCTTATAATACATTCGGAATTAATATAGGCTAAAAATTTATAACATTTGTTTGTTAATATTGTTAGTTATTAACAACATAACCTAAAACGTGTTATAGCCTATCAATGAAATCAGCTGATCTTTACGAATTAATATAACACAACTGATGTTTTACCATAACTACAGTAAATACTAACTAAGCTAGGTTCACGTATTTATTTATTTCAACAAAACAAGATATTTGTAAACATATCTTCTTACTAATTATATATTCAGCAAAGATATTAACAAAAGCTTCGCTTCCATCGGTAACTTTCCGAATTCCGAGTGTATTTTTTTCACATGAAACGTCACTGTGTAAAAACGTATTGTTGTGTGTTAACAGTTACAAGGAGAACGCCGAACGTTTGTCCAAGCTGTTCCGAGATAGGCCAGCATCACCGTTAGACACTGCCATCTACTGGATAGAATATGTGATGAGACATAAAGGCGCCCACCATTTACGCACAGCAGCTGTGGATCTTCCTTGGTATCAGTATTTACTGTTGGACGTCATTGCAGTTCTTGTTCTTACTGTTGTATTAATTGTTGTATTATTAACAAAAACGATACAATTAATATTGAGAAGGGTTTGTGCGAGTAAAAAGGAAAAAGTAAACTAATAATTGCTAACTTGTACTTTTAAAAATAACATTATTTTGTTATTCCATATAACAAAAAAAAAATACAAATAAAAATAAAATTAGGCTGTTTTTACAAAAATAGAACTGTCTTTTGTTTCTTTTTTACAATTAATAAGAATGGCAGTAAATTAGATTTAATTACAGAATAATTTGTACTTTGTGGTTGTGCATTAGAAATTATTAATATTAAGTATGCGGTGTGTGTGTGTGTGTGTGTGTATGTGTGTACGCATGTGCGTGTGTGCGCGTTATGGTGAAACCTAGATACTTCAAATCACTTGGGAGTGTGTTTTACATTTAGCTCGGACAAGTTTATTCTCAACAAAATCCATTCAACCATTTTAAAATCCAAAATTTTAAAATCGTTTTCTCATTTTCTGGAAAATCTTACTTCTCCATCGGAACCATCGTTAACATCTTCATTATTACGAACTTCAAATTTTAAAACCTTATTGCTTTTGTTTTAATTCGCTTCCATCACGTCTGCGAGATAGCTACGTGAGCCGATTACTGTCCCACTTATTTTTTGTTTCACTATCGTTGTTGGAAAGTATAAGAAGTTTTTTTTTAAACAAAATATCTCATATAAAAGTAATTACTTTTATGGAGTAGTACCCCCTATTGTAAACTCTACTTGTTGACAATTTTAAAAGCTAAGATATTTAAAACATTTTTGCTAATACATGGTCTTTCATAAGTCTTTCAAGTTTGGCAAACTTGTCAAGTTTTGTAGCTACATTAAAAAAAGTACTTATAAAAAGTGTATGATAATTTATTTCTTTATAATTAATGTTTATTAAGGCGAGAAGAGTAAATTACAAAGCTAATAATTTTGTTTTTTAATGAATTTGTACACCTTTTTAGTTTGTTTTAATTATTTGTAAAATCATTTTCATTTTCACACAAAAAATGTAAGGTAATAATTATTCCACAGTATGAAAAACTTGTAAACTTTGAAAAAAATGAACACTTATATATTCAAAATTTGTAATATTTCAAAGTTTTGAAGAATTGTAAGGTTTAATATTTTCCTTACTCCATTAAACTAATATTTTTCAAAATATGACTAAAAATTACTATTTTTAATATGACTATAACAT
>JAJIZJ010000669.1:0-22297 GCA_022606455.1 Callitettix versicolor | reverse complement strand
TAAGTAAGAAGGAATATCTTACACACTGCACTGATTATTTACTTTAATATTGAAACTTTGTCTGGTCCTACATTTAAGCACTAATTAACGAAAACAAACGCATAAGTAAGAAGGAATAACTTACACACTGCACTGATTATTTACTTTAATATTGGAACTTTGTCTGGTCTTACATTTAAGCACTAATTAACGAAAACAAACGCATAAGTAAGAAGGAATAACTTACACACTGCACTGATTATTTACTTTAATATTGGAACTTTGTCTGGTCTTACATTTAAGCACTAATTAACGAAAACAAATGCATAAGTAAGAAGGAATATCTTACATACTGCACTGATTATTTAGTTTAATATTGGAACTTTGTCTGGTCCTACATTTAAGCACTAATTAACGAAAACAAACCCATAAGTAAGAAGGAATAACTTACAAACTGCACTGATTATTTACTTTAATATTGGAACATTGTCTGGTCTTATATTTAAGCACTAATTAATGAAAACAAACGCATAAGTAAGAAGAAATAACTTACACACTGTACTGATTATTTACTTTAATATTGGAACTTTGTCTGGTCTTACATTTAAGCACTAATTAACGAAAACAAACGCATAAGTAAGAAGGAATAACTTACCCACTTCACTGATTATTTACTTTAATATTAGAACTTTGTGTGGTTTTACACTTAAGCACTATTGTACCACAAAGAACGTATTACCAAGATGGATTAATTTCCCTAATGTGCGCAACTAATTACGATTCAATTTTAAAATTTGAACTTTTTGCCTGCTTGTTCTCTCTGGCTTTTAATTGAATGTATCGTGTAATTATTGTAGGAAAATTATTGAACCTGGTGATATAAGTGTACATTCATACTGAGTTTGCAGGGCAGAAGTGTAATATTTATTTAACTAGCTGTTACACTATATTACAGTGCGAATTCTAAAGGGAATAACTCTGACATTTAATACTTTTGAATTATTGTTAACTGTTTTCAAAAATATTCCAAGCAATATCTACTTTTTGTTTTATGGGACCGTATAAGAATCATTTATTTTTAGTACTTTATAATAAAACAAATTTTCCAAATTTGAAAAACATTAATCCCTTAAAAATAATGAATACAAGTTAAAACAAACTTATACGCAGTGTTTTTAAATCATAAAAGTAAAATATCACGTTCTTAAATACGTTCAAGATTTCTTGTCTATTCATAATTACCTAATATTTTTGTCTCAACTTATTCTAATTAATATAAAACACAATTTAGAAATATTTCAAGAAGAAATAAAAGTAACTCATTATGAAGAGACAGAATTTTCCTAAAGAAATAACCAACGCAGCCCAGAAAAACTTTTGGGCCAGCTAAACATAAAAAAAGACCTTGGTGGAACCAAATATATGAATATGCGTTACAGAACAAAACACTGGAAAAAGTGGAAATGCTCCGGAAAGACTGAACACCATGATCAATTCAAACAGCAAAGGAAAGACACTGCTAGAATAATACGGGGAGTTAAAAGATCTTATGAACAATGACATCTTATTGACATGCAAGACAACTTTATTAAAAACAATTCTCGAGACTTCTATCAGACTTTTAAGATTCAATTAAAAGGGTATCAAGCGCCTAGCATTTGCTTCAAAGATGAAAATGGTAGACTTGGCCTAAGCAATGCTGAGAACTGTGAAATACTTGCGAAGCACTTTGATCAACTTTTAAACTGCCCTGAACCAGAACATAAGTTGGAATTCTCTCAAACAGCTGAAAATCTGGAAGAAGATATATCACCCAATGCTGAAGAAATTAAAGAAGCAATTAACAATCTAGAAAATAATAAAGCTAGCGGAGAAGACTCTATAATAGCTGAAAATCTGGAAGAAGATATACCACCCAATGCTGAAGAAATTAAAGAAGCATTTAACAATCTAGAAAATAATAAAGCTAGCGGAGAAGACTCTATAATAGCTGAAAATCTGGAAGAAGATATACCACCCAATGCTGAAGAAATTAAAGAAGCAATTAACAATCTAAAAAATAATAAAGCTAGCGGAGAAGACTCTATAATAGCTGAAAATCTGGAAGAAGATATACCACCCAATGCTGAAGAAATTAAAGAAGCAATTAACAATCTATAAAATAATAAAGCTAGCGGAGAAGACTCTATAATAGCTGAACTTTTGAAATGGTCTCAATCAGAAATCATTGAAGAGCTTCAGTTAATTTCTGAAGATATTTGGAGAACAGATAGGTTTCCAGAGGAATGGATAGTGGCTCTAATATACCCATTGCATAAGAAAGGGATAAACAAAATGTTGAGAACTATAGAGGCATCCCTCTTCTGCATATAAGGTATTCTAAAGGATCCCTGCTGAATAGAGTAGAGACATCACTTGACAATCAACTGGGAGAGTATCAAGCTGGTTTTCGTAAAAGGAAGATCTTGCTCAGAACAAATATTTAACTTAAAATCCATCATTCTCCATAGGTTACTAAATTCAAAGGACATAGTTGTGACTTTTGTAGATTTTAAAAGGCCTTGGACTCGGTTGATAGAGAAACCATAGATAAAACAATACGTGAATTTGGAGTTAAAAATAAATTGGCAAAATTAATACGTGAAACACTTACTAACACGATTTCAAAAGTAAAATTTATGGGTGAGATATCAAAACCTATTAGGATAAATACAGGTATACGTCAAGGTGATGGTTTATCACCACTTCTGTTCAACTGTGTTCTAGACAAAAATGTCAGAATTTGGAATGTGAAGCTAAAGAACATAACATTTCGCCAGTAACTTTGGGGAAGAAAAATAAAGGCATTGAAGTGAGTTGACTGGCATTTGCAGATGATTTTGCTATATTGTCGGACACCTAAGAAATGCAACAATACAAATCAATCTCTTAAATGAAATAGCTAATAGAACATGTTTGAGAATCTCCGTAGAAAAACTAAATTTATTACAAACATCGAAAACGCTCCAAATTTTTTGGATACAGATATTGGTGCAGGGGAAAAAGTAAAGAAATTAAAATATTTGGGAGAAATGATCCAAGACAATGGCTTGCAGAAATCTGCTGTTGAAGAAAGGGTACGCAAAATGGAAAGAGCATATAGTATCACTAAAAATTATTGTAACAAAAGTGCTTATCTAAAAATCTTAAAATAAGGCACTACAATACAGTAGTGAAACCGGAATACCTGTACGCAAGTGAATGCTTGGTACTAAATTATAGTTTAGATAAACTGAAAATAATAGAAAGGAGAATCATGAGAAAAATTTTAGGCCCAGTGAAAACTAAAGAAACATGGAAACTAAGATCTAATGATGAAATATACAGGAACATAGAGGACATGACAGAGACGATAAGGAAGAGAAGACTACAATTTTTTGGACATATGTACAGGATGAAGGATTCAAGACTAGCGGAAAGAGATTCTCAAGTACCTATGGGATAAAAAGCCAACAACTAGTTGGATTCAAGAAGGTAAGAAAGATTTAGAAAGACATAATATTAAAGAAGAAGAAATGCTGAACAGAGAGGTTTTTAGAAAGACGATATTGCGTATGGAGGGATTTCAAGGAAGATTGCAGAGGAAACCTGGTGCGAAGTGGTCCGAAGACAGAAAGAGGCTGCATAGTGAAAGGATGAGAGAATATTGGAGGGAAGGGAAGAGAAACAGCAAGTGTGAAGAATTAAAATTTTCACGTGGTCCCTAGTAGGCCTCATCGAAAGAAGAAGAAGAAAACACAATATTGGAAAGTAGTAATACAAACTTAAAATTTAAATCACCATTTACGCATTTTACGCACATAAATAGTACACAAGTAAAACTGACTTTCTAATAACAAATTTTCACACTCCTTTTCAAACAATAGGCTGTTGACCTTGAAACAATACATAACACAGTTACTTTCCAATAGAAATAACAATCGACGGTGTCTGTTATGATATTAACAAAAGTAGACTATTGTTTACTGGAAGCAATACCAATCAGGAAGTAGTTTGGATGTCAAATCACTGTAGTATGAATGAAATCGAAAAAGATGGATGATATGATAAAAAAATCGTAATTATAATTTTAATTCTATTAGAAGAAAACAATAAAATACAGGATATAATGTGTGTATTTTTTTATTTACTGATATAAAGATTCATATATTTTTAATGTACATTAACAAATGTACACTTTTAGAAAAAGATGTAAAATTGTTAGTTGTATGTGTGTTTGTGTGTGTGTGTGTGTGTGTGTTCGACAATAAAAACAGATGTTTCATAAAACACCTTTCATCGCATTGTGTTAGATATTTGTTTTTCATAAAATCAAACAAAAGGAAGGATGGTAGGCTGTATTTAAAGAGAGGCTTCAACGCATACGTTCAGTATTGAAACAATTCTGCTTCTCTGATTAATTTCACTTTATATAACGTTAAGGTAAAAAATGTATTATATTTTTATTGATATTAATAATTTTTAGTTATTAGATTACTGAAAATATTTATAATTTTGTTTTTTTATATATTTTATAGACGTATTATTATATAATATTTTATTCAATATATAGTTATATCACTGACGTACCTATATCTTTTTATTTGTAATACAATTAGATTTTATGCCTCATGAAGACATCTTATAACAATTTTTAAAACATTTAAATTTGACTAAGGAAATAATACTTTAAAAAGCAAACTTTCTTTTCCATCAAGAAAATATTTTCAAGCAGTGCTTGTATAACCTCCTATCAATAATTTGCAAATGTGCATATTTCATGTTCTAATAATTTAATTATTTAAAAATATATACTATTAATAATAGGAATGGTTTTCATTGAAAATATATAAATCGTTCAGAAGAATTTTATACATAAACTAAAATTTATTTTATTTGAAAAAGCATGCTTTTGTGATAATGCTTTAATAGAAACAACAATTTCATGTGATATTTCGTGATTAAAGCACAATCTATCACTTAGTGTACGCACACATACACAAAAGCTGAAAATACCCTTACACAAAATGGTGTGCACTGGTCAAAAGTAAACAACTTACTTCTTTATATATGTTGACGTGAGGTGTTATAGTCTCGTGTATTGCTCTACGTACAGAAATAATGGAAATTTTCATGAATAAAAGTAATACCAACATCAATAATTTATAATCAATTAAAATCAATTTATAGAATTATATATTTCTAATTACTTTTAAAAATGTTTTTGAGTGTTATGTATTGTTTAACATCAGTTATTGAATATTCTGTTCTACAAAAATACAGCTGTGATGTGAAAGATTTAAACCCAGATAGCGAGGGAGATGTACGCAAGTATCTTGACTAATCTTGAGCAGAAAGTGTGTGCTATGAAAAAGGTCGATATAAGCAACAACCTGCATGAATGTTTAATTACAACATAAACGTCACACTTGAAATCTTGTAGATATATGTAAATATTATTCATTTAAATTGTTTTAATCTTGTTTGAATTTAATTTGTTATAAATCATCATAAGATAATTGTATGCTCTCGAGTGTAGACGTATTGCCATGATGGCCGCTCCATAGCCCATTTGTAAAGGGAAATTAGCTAATAAATAATAAAATTACATACTAATTTTTGTAATTTTATTATTAGTCCAATCTAAGATAGAACGTTTAAGAAAACGAAATATTTTACTACAAAAAGTAAAAATTAAAAATTAAGTAGAGACATTACATATGTGACAGATTAAAAACAATTTAAATGAATAATAATTACATATATCTACAAGATTTCAAGTGTGACGTTTATGTTGTAATTAAACATTCATGCAGGTTGTTGCTTATATCGACCTTCATAGCACACTTTCTGCTCAAGATTAGTCAAGATACTTGCGTACATCTCCCTCGTTATCTGGGTTTAAATCTTTCACATCACAGCTGTATTTTTGTAGAACAGCATATTCAACAACTGTTGTTAAACAATACATAACACTAAAACATTTTTAAAAAGTAATTAGAAATACATATAATTCTATAAATTGATTTTAATTGATTATAAATTATTGATGTTGGTATTACTTTTATTCGCGAAATTTTCCATTATTTCTGTACGTAGAGCAATACACGAGACTATAACACCTCTCGTCAATATATAAAGAAATAAGTTGTTTACTTTTGACCAGTGCACACCATTTTGTAGAGGGTATTTTCAGCTTTTGTGTACGTGTGCATAAACTAAGTGATAGATTGTGTTTTAATCACGAAATATCACATGAAATTGTTGTTTCTATTAAAGCATTATCACAAAAGCATGCTTTTTCAAATAAAATAAATTTTAGTTTATGTATAAAATTCTTCTGAACGATTTATATATTTTCAATGAAAACCATTCCTATTATTAATAGTATATATTTTAAAATAAATAAATTATTAGAACATGAAATATGCACATTTGCAAATTATTGATAGGAGGTTATACAAGCACTGCTTGAAAATATTTTCTTGATGGAAAAGAAAGTTTGCTTTATAAAGTATTATTTCTTTAGTCAAATTTAAATGTTTTAAAAAATTGTTACGAGATGTCTTCATGAGGCATAAAATCAATTGTATTACAAATAAAAGATATAGGTACGTCAGTGATATAACTATATATTGAATAAAATATTATATAATAATACGTCTATAAAATATATAAAACAAAATTATAAATATTTGCAGTAATGTAATAACTAAAAATTATTAATATCAATAAAAATATAATACATTAGTTACCTTTAACGTTATATAAAGTGAAATTAATCGAAGCAGAATTGTTTCAATACTGAACGTATGCGTTGAAGTCTCTCTTTAAATACAGCCTACCATCCTTCCTTTTGTTTGATTTTGCGTGAAAAACAAATATCTAACACAATGCAATGAAAGGTGTTTTATGAAACATCTGTTTTATTGTCGAACTTTTACACACACACACACACACACACACACACACACACACACACACACACACACACACACACACACACACACACACACACACACAACACTAACAATTTTGCATCTTTTCTAAAAGTGTACATTTGTTAATGTACATTAAAAATATATTAATCTTTTATATCAGTAAATAAAAAAATACACATTATATCCTGTCTTTTACTGTTTTCTCTAATAGTATTAAAATTATAATTACGATTTTTTTATCGTTTAATCCATCGTTTTCGACTTCATTCATACTACAGTGGTTTGACACCAAAACTATTTCCTGATTGGTATTGCTTCCAGTAAACAATAGTCTACTTTTTGTTAATATCATAACAGTTACCGTCGATTGTTATGTCTATTGGCAAGTAACTGTGTTATGTATTGTTTCAAGGTCAACAGCCTATTGTTTATTTGTGAAAAGGAGGTGAAAATTTGTTATTAGAAAGTCTGTTTTACTTGTGTACTATTTATGTGCGTAAAATGCGTAAATGGATGTTTTAAATTTTAATATTGTATTACTGCTTTCCAATATTGTGTTTTATATTAATATTAAATATACTCACTTCTCAAAAACGCAGGAGTTATTGTTCACTAACTACAGTCTTTAGTGAGTGGTTTGAAATAAATCGGTTATGCATTGCTGTTGTTTTCACAACTAGATTTTAATTACATTCAACCTTTTATAAAGTGAGGTCTAGGAACATAATGTCTTTATAGTCAACTAACACCAAAAACAATGTCAAATTATAATATTTTTTTTACCAACAAACCGTGAACTGGTTGTTGTCTATTTAATAAAAATGACACTTATTGAAAAGGTAAAAGTTATTGTCCACTGACTACAGTCTTTAAGAAGTACTTTGAATTAAATCCGAAAGGTAGCGCTGTTGTTTTGATAATTAAATTTCATTACGTGAAATGAAAGTATGTGACTTTTATGAAATGAAAGTATGTGAAAGGCAAGTGATAACGCGTTACAGAAAAATTCATTGCATTTAAGTCAAGTGATAGAGAGGCCCATTCATTGATTCTCTTATAAAAAAATTCTCTTTAAAGTTGTCGAATTACTTATCATATTTTTTAATTACCGTAATTTATTGTTGACGTAAGCCGCTTGTAAAATAATTCACTATATCCAAAATAGTAATAACAACAAAGGTGTACGATTTGATATTACCAAAAATAAAACCAAACCCTAACAAGTTCAGCTACTTGTTATTTGATACTCGACATGCGATGTGGATTTTGTTTTAAACACAATCGAATGATTTATCCAGTTTGTTTTACCGTTCGTACATACAATAGCTTCAACAGATAATGCAACCGTTAATGAAAAACCTGACTTCTTTAACTGTTCCACAAACCTTTTATCAAATTATTACATTCCATATAAAATTCTCTTCAGAAATATTTTGTAACAGTTTTAACTTAATAATAATAATAGTAATAATAATAATAATAATAATAATAATAATAATAATAATAATAATAATAATAATAATAATAGGAGTAACAATAACTACAAAAATAACAACAAAAACAACCACAATTAACAAATACTACTACAACAATAACAACAACAACAACTACCACAGCTAAGAAATACTTTACTACAACAATAACAACAACAAAAACAATTAACAAATACTACTACAACAATAACAACAAAAACAACCACAATTAAGGAATACTACTACAACAATAACAACAACAACAACCACAATTAAGAAATACTACGACAATAACAACAACAACAATAATACAATTAACAAACACTTACAACAATAACAACAAAAACAACCACAATTAACAAATACTACTACAACAATAACAGCAACAACAACAACAACCACTATTAAGGAATAGCTACAACAATAACAACAAAAACAACCACAATTAACAAATACTACTACAACAATAACAGCAACAACAACCACAATTAACAAATACTTCTACAACAATAACAACAACAACAACCACAATTAACAAATACTTTACAACAAAAAACAACCACAATTAACAAATACTTCTACAGCAAAAACCACAACAACAACCTCAATTAACAAATACTTCTACAACAACAACAACAACAATTAACAAATACTTCTACAACAATAACCACAACAACAACCACAATTAACAAATACTACTACAACAATAACAACAACAACAACAACCACAATTAACAAATACTACTACAACAATAACAACAACCAAAATTAACAAATGCTACTACAACAATAACAACAACAACAACAACAACCACCAATTAACAAATACTACTACAACAATAACAACAACAACAACAACCACAATTACCAAATACTACTACAACAATAACAACAACATCAACAACCACAATTAACAAATACTACTACAACAATAACAACAACAACAACAACAACAACAACAACCACAATTAACAAATACTACTACAACAATAACAACAACAACAACAACAACAACCACAACCACAATTAACAAATACTACTACAACAATAACAACAACAACAACAACAACAACAACAACCACAATTAACAAATACTACTACAAAAACATCAACAACAACAACAACAACAACAACAACAACAACACAATGAACAACTACTACTACAGCACTAACAATAACCACAATCGACAACTACAACAACAACAACAAGAACACAACAACAACAACAACAATTAAGGAATACTTCTACAACAATAACAACAAAAACTACCACAATCAACAACTACTACTACAACAATAACAATAACAATCACCACCACAATCAACAACAACAACATAAATAATAATCGGTTAAGAATAAGACAGTTGGAAATAATTTTACGAAACCAATGCCTTTAATTCTGTGCATTGCTTCAATTAATAGGCCTAAATACAACAAACATTTTATCTTCTAGTATTTATATTGTTTAAAATGAAACTTTTATGTAAACATGTTGTTTAATTGTTTTATTTCAACAAATATACTGTTCTGAGAAACTAGAATTGTATTTTACTTATATGATTTAAGAAGTACTGCATATAAGTTTGTTGTAACTTATATAAATTACTTTTTAGGGTTTTTTTCTAAATACAGATTTAATATGTTTAAAACACTAAAAAACAAATATTTACTTTGTACGCTCTTATAAAATAAAAATGTAGCCCTATTTTGGAATACTATTGAAAACAGTATATGATAATTCCAGAGTATTAAAGTTAGAGTTTTATTCATTAGAATTCGCAACGGGAAAAATTGTAATAGAAAGTTAAAAAAATATTGTTACAGTAATAACTACTATTATAATATTACGAAAATACTACTAATAATAAATATATTATTAAATACTATTTATACACTATAAAGGCACATACTTATATCACCTTCGGAATAATTTTCCTACAATAGTTACATTAAAAGTTAAATTAAAAGCCATAAAGATCAGGCTGTAGTTGTGGTTTTAAATTTTAATCATAACCAGGCAGTAAGTAAATTACTCATTCTTAGTTGTACGTTTTTGGTGGCAAAATAGTGGTTAAATGATAATCCCGACTAAGTGCCAATATTAAAATAATAAATTTAACGGAAATAGCACACAGAATTCAATTCAATATTTGCCACATATACCATCACTGGAAAATAAGTAATAAAAAAATGGCGTCGTCAGGTGCGGCCAACTATCCTAATTTCGTTTGTGTATGTGTGTGTGTGTGTTCAAGGTCAATAAATAAAAACAGATGTTTTATACAACACGTTTCATTGCATTGTGTTGGACGGTTGTTTTTCACACAATAGACAAAAGCGAACAATAAAATGGTGGGGGATGTATTTAAATAAAAGTTTCGCTGTATTATTGTAGCCATTTTACTAAAATTATTTTACTTCACGATGTTAAGGTAAGTTACGTATTACATTTTTACTGATATTAATAATTTTAAAGTTATTACATTGCTGCAAATATTTAAAATTTTGTTCTTTACATTTTACGGATGTATTGCTACAGAATATTTTATTCCATATACAGTTTTATAATTGAAGTACCTTTACGTTTTACCATATCTTCATTTGTAACTCAAATAAGTTTATGTCTCACGAAACAATATTTGGTAAATGTGCAGTGTAGCCTGTTCTGCCTTTTTTCGGTATTTTTTTACTGAAACGCTTCAGTATATGCCAAAAAGCAATAATCCAAAATATAAAAGCGCGGAAACACGAGAAGTACGATAAAAATCGAAAATAAAAGTGACCAACATAACCTCAAAATTGCTAACGCGCGAAAGTCGTTAACGTGTTGTACATCGGTAAAACTTTAAAAATACGTCTAAAACGGGTTTTGCGCGATGATAACTTTTTTTAAAAAAAACCATAACATAACTGTAACGGTTGTTGGGCCTAACGCGGTGATGTTTTGAAGAAAACCTTTTTTTAATAAAAAAGAATACACAATAACCTAACTGACACGGTACTTGCGTGGTGAACCTAACTGATACAGATTCTATATTCATCTTTCTCTCTTACTCGTGTGTGTACCAGTCGTATAACCAACGAAATTAACCGAGTGGTTGACCGTGAAATGGACAAAGCTGTTGTCAGAAATGTAAGCCTTCCTACAGTCACTTATATTCACGCATCACCGTGTTAAGCCTAACAACCAAGTCAGTTAGGTTATGGGTTTTTTTAAATAAAGTTTTTTTATCACGCAAAGCCCGTTGTTGACGCATTCTTATCGTTTTACTGATCTACAACACGTTACCGAATTTCGCGCGGTAGCAATTTTGAGGTTATGTTGGACACTTTTATTTTCGATTTTTATCGTACTTCTCGTGGTTTCCGCGCTTTTATATTTTGAATTATTGCTTTTGCGCAAGTACTGAAGCGTTTCAGTGAAAAAATATCGAAAATGCAGAACAAACTACTCGGCATTTTTACCCAATATTCATTTCGTGTTAAATCTTGGAACAATTTTCAAATAATTTAAATTTGACCACATAAACAATATTTAGAAGTATTTTTACTGTTTAATACTTACACATATTTGTTAATTACAGTCAAGAGTGCAGTGTCTGTGCAATTTCCTGTGCAGTGTCTGTATAATTTTTTATTAATAATTTACAAATTTGCATATCTCCTCTTTTAATAATGTAATTATTTTAAAATTTATGCTATTAATGACAGTAATGGTTTTTATTGAAGAAATATAAATTGTTCAGAAGAAGTTGATAAAAAACTAAAATTGATTTTATTTGCAGACTCACACGTTGTGACAATACTTTAATAGAAACAATAATTTCGTTTGATTTTTTGCGATCATAGCAAAATGTATCACGTATTGTGCTATAATCTTATACACTAGCTGACAAGTACTTTACTCAAACCGGGATGTATACTGGCAGAAAGTAAGCAACTTACTCTTTATACGTTGATAATTAGAGATGATCCATTCTCGTGTATTGATCTACGTACTGAAATAATGTAACATTTCCAGTAATGGAAAAGTAATACCAACGTTAGGAAAACAAATTTTCAAGAAATCAATTTACAGAACTATTTTTGCATAATTATATTTCTAATTGTTATTGTTTAATGTTTCCAGTGTTATGCATTGTTTAACAGCATTTGTTATATTTGCTGTTGTACAAATATGCAGCTGTGACGTAAAAGATTTAAACCCAGATAGCCAGGAAGATGCACGCAAGTATCTTGATTATCTTGAGCAGAAAGTGTGCTTTGAAGGACGATATAAGCAACAATCTGCCACTTTTAATTACAACATAAACATCACAGATGAAACCTTGGAGATATATGTAAATGTCATGCATTTAATTTGTTTTTTAATCTGTTACATAAATTAAGGTCTTTAAGTCATTTTTAATACCTTACTGAATGTGATTGTAGCAATTTATTCGTTTTCTTAAACGTTCTTTCTTAGATTGAAGTAATATTACAATTACAAAGGTTTAGTATGTAATTTTATTTTATTATATTATTTAACAACGAGTTATCATTGGAAAACGAGCTATTGGAGTAGCCATCATGGTAACACCTAGACTCGGGACCGTAAAATGATCTGCGATCCTGACTTCTATATCACTTTTGAAAGGTCGCTATAATTATATATATTTTTTTATATATATAATAACGACACTTTAGTAGTATCGCAGTTAGGTTTAGAAATTTGTGAAATATTAGGGTGTGCCTAGGAAACATGTTCAAATCATTTTAACTATTATTTTATATTGATATGTTATTGATTTATAATTGGTAATAATTAATTAATAATGATAATTAGCTAGAAAGCTAAAAATGTTTTCCGTTGTTAATGGGCGTCCAAAAGTGAAATAAAAATATGAATTAATTACATTAACATAGAGCTAATCGATCATCGAAATTGAAATTAGCCAAAGATTAAAATTTTCGTTTCCTATTGTTTTATTTGTCGTCATTGGAAATGTTTTTAATCATCAATCATAGGTAACTACAGTAGTTTCGAGTGTAAGGTCTTACAACGCCATCAGTTTACATACAATTACAGTACCAACTCAGATCGACCTTAATTTCCCCATTAAATACACAGGCAGCGTTAACTCAAGTAAGATTGATAACAAGTAAATTAACTTTCGGAAATATAAAGAAATTTAATTAAAATAAAAAAATATTTAACCAATTTGTTTATAATGAGTTATCACATAAACAAATTATAAACTTTAATTACTTAAGCAATTAAAATTTACATAGGTAGCAATATAAATGTTAAAATTAGTGTGTATCAGCAGTCAAAAGTGTAATGTTAAAATACTGTTTTCTTTTGAGTTAAATAAATAAAATTCTAGACACAAATATTGGCCAAATATCAGAAACAAATTCATAACTTTCTTGTTATATAATGATTAAAAATTTTTAATTACCTTAGTAATGAACATTAAATGGCATAAATTATAATTTTGAATTTTTAAAATCCGTTGAAATTTCCAAATTAAATTTGACTGCGTTCAGAATTAATTTTCTTATTTTCAATATAATTTGATAGTTTAAAATTTAATGTGTTGATTTCAGTGATCATTATGATGGTGTAATCGGAAGTAAACATTTATTAAATAATGTAAAATATTTGAATATTCTATCGAGGCTATTGTGAGTTGTGATTATTTTCGTTTAATATTTGACTGTAAGTATTCTTGGCTGAATTATTTTTGTCGGACGTATAATTGTACGTGTAATTGACTAATCTGTCAAATAATTGGTAAAATATAAAACTTTTTTAAAATTTTTAATTTATGTTTTAGTACAAATTAAAGTAATTCTTATTTTGTATTATTTTTGCTGCAATTTAACTGTGCAAACTCTCCAATATTTTAAAAGCAGGTATTTCCGTAATTAATGTATTGGATTGTAAAATTGTAAATAAGACTTAATTATTACTATAATATTTTTTAACGTATGCGATAAGAGATACCTAAATCAGTAGTTCATATACTATTATTTTAATTAGGGTTTGATGATTAGACATATTTTCCAGAAACATAAAGGTTGTTGTTGTAAGCAAAGTACATAACTCTTCTAAAAAATTGCGATAATTTTTTTTCGAAATTGGTTTAATTAGGACAATAAAAACTAAAATCGCGTACTATTATCTGTTTATGTCATTGAAACTTAATTTTTATTATATTTTAATAAAATCTTCTTTGTTTTAGTGTACATACATTTCAAATAAAATTTTAAAAAAATTAAAAAGAAATTGTGAGTGACAAGGATTATTTACCGTTTTCCCTTTTTATGTTTTTATTCAAAATTTTCCACTAAAGCAATTCAGTTAACAGTTATTATACGTTTGGGTAAATATGTAAGACTAATTTTGAAAAAAAAATCTTTTGAATTACAATCAGTTACAGTGTCTTACTTTGTAGCTGGGATGCTGCAACTTTCGTATTCATGCTTTGTTATTACAATAGTAATAATTGTTATTTGTTTTTTTCTTTAGAAAGAAGAATTAGCGAAACCACCATTGTTTGACGCAGAATACGTTTCCTTCAACTGGGATTGTTTCAACGACCCCAATCTTAAACGCCAAGCAAAGTTTTATACTTTATTGGATAAACCTGTCGATCCTGCCGTGTATAAAGCAGTAAGTAATATGTTATATGAAGCTCTACTACACACACACACACACACACATATATATATATATATATATATATATATATATATATATATATATATATATATATATATATATATATAAATTATGAGTTTATGCGTGTCATATGTCTTTTGCTCGTATACATTTCAATTCTCCCCTCTTCCTCAATCTTTTAACTCCTTACACACTCCTATATACCTTATTTCTCACCTTCGATCATTCACTCCTAGTGATTGTCCATAGTTGATATCATAAACAATTTAACTTCGTCTCTTTTGACAGTTAGTTTTCTTCGTAAATTGTATATAAAAATTTTCCTGACATTTATTACATTTTATTGATAAATTGTCTTTAGCGTTGATTTAAGAACACTAAACCTTGGCCCTTACAATTGTAAGCCATTTTCTTGGTAAAAAATGTTCTAAAAATAAGTGACATTTCAACACTGAGAAAACATTTACCAATTATTTTTAGTGTTTTTACCTTTATTATTATAACAGCTGATCCGTGAAAGATAACTAATTCTTATACGTTATAAAACTTTATAATTATCAAGAAACGTGGCAGCGTTCCGCCAGTTTGAACATTCATTAAACTGCTTGAGCAAATGTCTGTTTTTTTTTTGGAATACAAAATGGATTTATATTTTTTTAGTGTTGGATTTTGCGTGAAACGTTTTTAATACTTGGTGGTGTTTGTTTAAATACGAAGTGTTGTATACTTTATGTGATCAATATGTTTATTCAACTGCAGTACTTATAATTTTAATTATATTTTCTTTTTCAGTACGGTGATATAATTGTAACAATGGTTGACCTTGGTGATTCAGAATCTGTGAAATGCGTTTACAACTCTACAGTGTGCGGAGATGAAGGTTTGTTATATATTTTTAAGTCTTATATTTTTAGTTAAAGACACCATTTAATTTTTGTTACCTCAAGGTCTTTCTACTTTAAACATTTGATTTTTATTTATAGTATATTTTATATAAACACAATCTTTGATTAAATTTTTGTACTTTGGAGTTTTCAAGTGTAAGTATTTCCTAGGTTATCGTATCGGATTTGAAATGGCTGCGGTATTAGACAGATAGCACGTGTTTACAGACGTGTTGAGTTCGAATCTTTGATAAAATAAGGTTTCAACTCAATGTGGTTAAAAATAAAAAATAATAACTCATACGTACGTTGCCATTTCTATACATTTCCAATAAGTTATAATGCATGTTATCAACATTATTTTAAAAGAATCTGACTGATACTTTTGAAATTTGTAAATTTATTTACATTTATGTATTTTAAAAGATGATTATGATGGTATAATCAGAGTTTTTAAAATATAACATGAACAATTCATTATAAGATTGCTATCGTTTTGGAAATACCCTTATGTCAATTCAGCGAAACATTTTTTTATTTAATTGCGTGGTACAATGTCAAAATTAATTAGCATTTACATTTCTTTAGAGGATTAAATAACAAGAATGTAAACAATACCATTAACATATTTACAGCATACGACGCCATGGACTCAGCAATTGAAAATTCTCGTGACCCCAAAGAACTTCAGTTCTACTGGGAACAAAACCGAGTACCTGTAGCTACTTTGATTAGGCCTGTGTGGAAAGAGTACGTGGACGCTTGTAACAATGTCTCTCAGGCAAAAGGTAAGCAATTTTCAAAAGAATAAGCTTTATTTAAAAGCAAAATTTACTAAATATGGTTAGGTTAGGTTAGGTTAGGTTAGGTTAGGTTAGGTGTAAATGTAGGTTAGGTTTTGCAATTATCTAAAACATTTATTACTTAAATTGTTAATGCAAAATCCTTTTACGAATCAAACATGTATGCTGTAAAACCATTCAAGTTAATTAAAAGGTATCGTTATGTATTTCATGATTAAATTATTTTAAAATGTGTGAATTTATTTGCCATAGTAACGATTTTAATTTACGTTAAATTTTAGAACTAGGTTAATAACATATTCTAACTTCAAATATACACGTGCAACAGGAATCAATAATATATTAATTTAATGTATGCTCCAGCAATTAATCACTTTAAACTTACGAGGTAACCAATATTAAACTGAAATTTAATGAGGATTTATTAAGTATACAGGCGAATATAAATTCTATTTTGCTTTACATTTAATAAGACAAAATTTAATTAGAGTAAAAAATGTTCAAAACATTGAGAAAATTATAAATTATTCTTGTTATATTGAAGGAGTTATACAGTTACAAAATAAGAATTTTGTTAAATGATAAATTATAACTCAATTTAAAATCAATTCCTGAGTAACTCGTAGGTCTATCTTTAAAACATTGTTTTTGTCTTCAACGAGTTAGTTTTGTTTGATTTTGACTTCAGTGGCAAATGCAACTTTCAACTGTGAACTGGATCTTTCAGTTATCAACGTGACTACTAATAGTCCAAATATAGCGTTAATAGTGCTAAAATGTTTTCATGCGTACTGTGAATTCGATTATATAAACATTTTAAAAATGACAAATTTCTGAATGAATTCTGTAATATAAAATGAAAGATAAAACAAGGTCTCAAAAAATCGCAAAAGTAATGTATTACGCTTTTGGCAAGATTTATTCATTTATTGAGCTAGTATGAAAAAAGAAAAATTTTAAATCATTAGTTGTGGATTTATACAGAAAAATAAAATACAACAACCACCTTTTATTGTCGATATTTTGTAGAGTTGTACCCGAAATATAATTTCATTAATTATAATGAATTTAATTGCAGGTTATGCTAACCGAGCAGAAGAATGTATGGATGTTTTTGAAGTCCCGCCGATTCCAGAGTTCAAAAAGCAATGCTGGATTTGTGGGAAGAATTTAAGCCTTTCTACCAACAATTGCATGCTTATATTAGAGGACGACTTCGTGATAAGTTTGGTTCAGATGTAATAACGAAAAAAGGACCGTTGCCTGTTCATTTATACAGTAAGTAGGGACCAGTAACGTAAAATAATTTACTATATGAACGCTGCAGGATGTCATATTACGAAAGTCTGAAACCAATAAAAAACAATTGATAAATTTGTCTAACAATATAGTCTTTATTATAACATGAAAACACAACCGTTAATATTTAAGGACATTTTTTACGAGACTACAATTCTGAAAAGACTCTTTACCTGTCAATAATCAACAAATTGCTGGTTACTGGCAAATGTAATTAAAAAAGTTGCAAACTGACAATGCTCTTACTAAATATATTCTACAAATTAAAATGCTATATAAATAGTATCAGATTAATAATATTATTTTATTTCCAAATACAAAAATGAAATTTTGAACTTTATCTAGTTGTACTCTTGGATATTTTAAACAAATAAATCATATAAATCTTTGTACATATCCGTACGGGCATGTACAAAGAATGCCGAATGAGCAAATTCCCAAAAAGCATGCAATGGCGAACACCTGGAAGAAGAAAACGAGAAAGGCCGAGACTGAGCTGGAGAGAGGGAGTCGAAAAGGAAAAAAAGTGTTCTACCAGAAGACCTGTGGTGGGACCGTGATCGGTGGAGGTTGGAGATTGGATGACGGCGTAGAACGTTGTAGACCGAGTTATAGATAGATCATATAAATTGTAACAATTACCAGAGAGATTTTAGTGAAAAAATAATACAGTTCTGCTACACTTCAATCATCCATAGAGGCCTTTGATTTTTGTAAAGATGAAACCCTTTCTGCTCTCTTTGACGTTAGTAGGACTGGGGTGAGAACATGTTAACCCTCACCCCTTCCCTCCCTCGTGGTCACGTGGTGACCACTCCAAACTCCACCTCAACTTCCATGTCCTACCTCAAGTTTCCTGATTGGTTTTATAAATCCCATACTCACCCCAACCCGAGTCCTCTAGCTCCCTTATACCCCACCTATACCTCACCCTGAGTCTACCAACTGGTTTCTGCTAGCACCACCACCAACCCCACTCAGTATTCCTCAATTAGTATTTTTAATTAATAAATCATATATGTTATAATCATTACCAGACATATTTCAGACTTCCATCATATAGCAACAAGACAGAGTCTCGTCTTGTGTTCGCTTTAAAAGTAGACAACATTTCTGTTCTATTTGACGTCAGTAGGACAGGAGAGAGGATAATTTAACCCCACCCCTAAATTTCCTCCGAATACCTTGGTATCCCGCCCAAACTCTTACCCGTGCCTCATGACTGCTCCACCCTACCACTCCATCCCCATTACCCATTCCGACTTTCCTGATTGGTACCACAAATCCTACATTAATCCCACCTGAGTCCTGTTGTTCCGCCATAAACCACCTCGAGCCTTCCGATTGGTTCACTATCTCTCTGTATGTGTGTGTGTGTGTGTATGTCTGTTCCGCCATTCTGAAACATCGCAGCACAGCGCGTTATAGTCCATCGTCCAAACTAGCTTATTTGTTAGCCTTAACGGCTGTACTTTATGACCATACTAGAAATAGCAGTTCTACACTGGACGTTGAAAAATGTTTGCGTTGCGTACATATTCGTGGAAATGTAATCACTTTATGTCGGGAGATGTGTTTGTGGACACTTCGCACTTCTCGAATAAAGGATGGAATCATATTAATTAGTATCACCTTTATCAATCAGAGCAACACCTTTAAGATCAGATATCATAACTCAATTTCTACTACCTACTATCATTAGTAATAAATGTACTTTACAATTTTATGTATATTTCTAATGAGCTTAAAACACAATTAGTTTTTTCATATAAAGTTTCATTCTATGTATATTATGTATTCGTATTTTCTTTGCAGGTGTTGGTTATGGCGGTGACATTGCTGCATATTTGAAATATTTGTACCCGTACCCTAAAAAAATTCAGGGTTATTTTCTAGAATGAAAGAAGAAATGACAAAACAGGTAAATATATACTTGGGGATATTTTTTTCAAAAAATACATCCACTTATTAGCCAATTTTGACTGAAAAATTAATTCCTCTAACTACATCAAATTTCTAAGTGAAATATTGTTCCTATTTTGCATTAAATAGTGTTTGTAATTTTTAAGTCAAAATTAAAAAAAAAAAATTTTTAATTCATTTTCTATTATTGGCAGATACAATTTTTATGTCTATACTTGTTTGAAAAAATAGAATGTTTTTTTAATAATACGTTATATATATATATATATATATATATATATATATATATATATATATGTGATCGGAATGTTTAAATTTATCTACTAAGCCAAATATACTATTTATGTTGTGTTAATATATTATTATGTTTACAGGTCATATTATTTCAAAATAATCCTACAGAAAAGCATAAATAAAATAAATCTGAGTAATTATGAAACTATTTTGTTTTTGTTTTTTAGAATTATACTGTGAAGAGAATTATAGATTTAATCGAAGATTTTTATCTATCTTTGGGATTGGAACAACTACCTGATAAGCTTCTACAAATACTCAATGTTTGAAAAACCAAAAGATGGTAGAAAGTTCTTATGTGACCCGACATCATATGATTTCTATAACAGAAAGGATTTCAGGTTACAGAAACAAGTATTCATAATTAATTTAACTACAATATATTTTAGTAGAAATACTTTTTAGAACCTCTAAACTGTTAATTTTACAAGTGCAGTTAATATATATGGAACTATGAAACAGGTCACCTAAACCTAGAATTTTTAAAGAATTATTATTCTTTGAGAATCCGTCAGAGACATGGATACGGTTTCTGACCGGCACACTAGAATTAAATACTAAATATAGTAGAAAGCTTATGAAAATATTAACATACATCCAAATAACTGGTTTTAATCAACATTTTAAGATTAAAAGTAAACCCGCGTAAATTAAGTACATTTATATTACTATATTACAAAAAATAATTTATGTTAATTTTATTATTATTTTTAATTCTTCATCCTTCCCTACCTTTATCAATTTGTAATTATTATTGGCAAATTTCGGATTACCTATGTTATAAAAATTAACCATTTGTTTCTCCAGATATTGGTTCTTTTTTAATGTTACTTAAACACTCACCCCTACTCTAACCCTTACCCCCGATGTAGGAAGACTGCTACAATATTCCAAATCACATGACATCCCCTACCATTCCAAGGATATTCTACTTTACCCGGTATTCCTTATTAATCCATCTCTTAATAGCAGACCTGGCAAAACTATAGAGAAATCTTTAAAGCCGGCTATAATCCGATAAACTCAGATGCAAATCTCAGATCAGACAGTTGGTCTACCTCCTCAAGACTTTCAACCCCTTATGCCTCGGAACTCAAGAAAAGTAGCCTGGTTACTGATGGATAGAGCACTTATGTTCTTCCAACAATCCTAATCCAGCATGGACCGAATCGTAAGATCCACAAGTGTTTTTATTGCTGACTGAATATTGGTATCAATATGAATACAAGCCTTCCTCAAGACAGTACTAAATCAACCAGAATAAAGTCATTAATGGAGATTGCTTCAGCTTGAAATACTGTTGGGTGTTGTTCCAGTTTAATTACTTTCTTCAACCCCGGTATCAGGCAGCATCAGAACCTGTCTCTCTTTGAGCTATCCGTATAACAAACTATGTCTCCAGATTTTTCCGACACCATCTCTACCTGTAAATGTCAACTTGACATCAAAGGGTATAGAGACCATATTTCGTTTGATCATTAGATCGTTGAACGGTATAATAGTCACTGATATTTTCTGTGATTCTAACACGTATCAAAGTTGTCAGTAACCAGACACCACATTCCTGAAATTCATACGCTGCCTTGCCTGTTTTATCCATGATATAAAGGTAAATAGGGGAAAGCCAAGAAAGATTTCCTTAGCCGCCGCTGCTGCCGTGTTCATAGAGACTGTAAAGCAAAATTAGCCAAACCTGTGAATTTTAGTCAAATACTCTTTGCCCCTCTGCTCATCCTAAGTTTCATCATGTTTCAGTTCCATTTTTCTAACTCCATATGTTTTGCCAACTATTTTTCTAACTTCCATCAATAGCTTGTTGGCTATCCTCATGATGCACCTGCAAGATAAAAATTCAGGTTAATTTGTTGTCCAACACCAAGTCTATGTTCTTCACTTTATTCGCAGCAGGGATTGTCCTGCTTAACAAACGTAAGCCCTCCTAAATACGGGAATGATCTTCTTCATAGTAAAAGGAACTGGAAGAGTTTTCCTGGGGTTAACAAATAGAGTTCTCCT